>VNWX01000612.1:0-19984 GCA_009869905.1 Ceratophysella communis | reverse complement strand
TTTTCAAAAAGAGAAAAAACACACATTGTATGTACAGCCGAAATGAAATAAAATATCGCATTAGTTGTCTAAAGCCGGGCTGTCAAGTCAAGACGACTCCCAAGTTAGTGGATCTTCTACAGTGAAAGCAGACAAGAGAAAGTCAAAAGCATGACAGATTTGCTCAATCCTCCTCTCATGTGATTGTTCCTGTCGCTCACATCCGGATCATCTTTTATTTCATCTCAATGGCTCAAGTCAGAGGAAGAGGAAAGATGGAGTCGAAAACAGAAAATTACTTCCACAAAAATAGAAAGGAGGAAAATATGTGGAGCAGAGCTCATTCATTCAGAAAATTATAAACGCTCTATCATCAAGAGGAGACGGGGAATCGAGAAAAAAGTAATGGATAGACTTTTACTATCCTCATAAAGACGGCGTAACAGAGAAATACATAATGTCACTGTCACGTCAGTCTCGTACTCGTGATAAAAATCCAATCCAGTTTCTCAAAATGAATTCGCTTCCATTTGGTTCCATGGTCTCCTAAAACGTTGCACTTTAGTACACGAAGCATTTCCATTTAAACTTTCTCAGTTGTCAGTAAGCATGACTTGGAGCATCGAGAAAAACGAATCAAATTGTCAATACAAAGTAAATCTCAGCTACTTAAATACGTGACCTGTATTACAGTAGAGAGTAATGTAACATCGACCGAATGAAATTAACTCTACTCCCGTGTTGCCGTCTGAACTGAACTCATCTCATATAAATACAGAATCGAACACTGTCAGCATAATCCCGTCCTTAAATTGAGTACGGCATAACCAATTTCCCTATAAGTTACCGATGAAAACTGAAAACGAGATCTGGAAACTATGGAACGAAATGGATCAGACGATTGAGTCTTTTAGATCCAACTAATCTCTGAGGGTTGGTGCATAAAAGTAAGCCGTGGAGCCCGGAAGCCGCTCTTAACAAAGCAGTATGAGAATAAGAGAAAAAGTTTTAAAACCTGAAATATGGCATTTGTAGAGCAGCCTTCGCGGAACATCGATCATTGGGATTCAGCCGTAGTAAGCTCTCAAGGAGCGAGATCAAGTCGTCCCCAGCCGCAGTGAAGATTTTCTGGAAGTCCACAGACTGAACTGGTCTAAACACACAGTAATCGGGTAGTGATTTATGGTTCGGCCAATTAGTCTCATTCGGTGTGCCCAGCACTTCAAATATTTTCGTCAACTGTTGCAAGTCCGAATCACCAGGGAATAGTGGACAGCGAAGTAATAACTCTCCAAGGACGCATCCCATGGCCCACATATCCACTCCTTCTCCATAATTTCTGGCTCCGAATAGCAGTTCTGGTCCTCTACGAGAAAATCACACCAAGAAGGGCATAAACACAAACACGAATTCAAAGATAAAATAAGTAAATACTATCTCCTTCTATTGCCCTTGGTAAATACAATATTTTACTGCTAAACGGTTCTTATTTTAATTTAATCAATAACTCTTTAAACTTAAACGGAGTTGTTTTTAACATTATCGTCGTGTTTGTGCTGTTTGAAATTACCGTTTCGATAAAATCGTCCAAAAAGCGCATTAGAAATCTAGAACACTTGATTTTAATAAGAACAAACTAAAACTAGACCAGAATTGAAATTTAACCAGTCCAAATTCTTTAACGATTAACGATCACTCGAAAGCAGTCATTTTTCTTAATGCAGATAACATTTTGCAATGCACGATTCCGAACACATCGAAAGTAACTAACGACCCACTTAGTTTAAGATCTGAATTGGGGTTTGGCTCCTATCATTATTTACTATTTACAGAGTAATAAGTCGAAACAAGAGCACTGCTTGAAAGCTCTGTTCGAAATCTCAAAGCACCCGATCCAAATCAAGACAGAGACAGCCAATCCATCAATCAGTTACTCAAGCAGAAACAAATAAACTACCCCCCAGTGAGCCTAAGACGGCTCTAAAGACCACGTAGGACTCACATAGTAAATGCATGTACCTATGTCCACGAAGGTCGAAGGTCTAGTGGTCCGCAACGTCAAGAGTAGCCATGCACCAGAAGACGAAGTCCTACCCTAACTAAACCTATACCACATACATTTACAGACCCAAAAACACACTATTTGTCAAGTAAAAATCAATCTCAACTGAAGAGCGCCCTGAAAAGCAGATTTAGGGGAAACCTGAGTAGAAAATACTCACTGAACCAAACAGGAACATAAATACTCACTTAGGAAGACTTCATGCCAAACACTGAGAACTTGCTTGATACACTTTCTTTTCAGAAACCTCGGCATCATCATCGGCAGAAAAAAGGTGCTCTTGGTTATAAACTAGAGTGATCTCAAGTACTCACCTGTACCATCTTGTTACAACTTGATGCGTATACAACCGATTAGGTGATCCGTAAAACTTAGCAAGTCCAAAATCAGCTATTTTCAACACTCCATTCGAACTTATCAACAAATTGTTAGGTTTCAGATCCTGGAAATATACACAATTTATGAGCTAAGTAGAATCCGTTTGTAAGATGCTTTTTAAAAGCATAGAGGAACACAGGCACACCCTTTATACTTCGCATGGAAGACATAGTGCGACTGCGAGTCCAACTTAGACAATACTCTAATAAAAACTTTGTTGTCAGTTTCAATTTCATAAATCGAATCAACACAAATCACAACGCGCTGTGCTCTATGCGGACTCATAAGGACTCTAAAATGAAGAAGTCGTACGTGGTAAAACAAAAACAAATTAAAATCTTAACTACCATTAAAGCAACTACATTTATCTTTAGCTTCGATTTGCTGAGTCCCAAAATATTCACACATTTCTGCTAAAGAAAAGTGTGAACAATGTAGCCATGTCTTTGCTTCACCCAGCTAGCACCGCGCCTTAAAAATTTTAATCTGTAAGTGATAAATGGACAGGAAATACTGTTACTTACCCGGTGCAATATAAAATTAGAGTGAATGTATTCCAGCCCTTGAAGGGTCATTAAAGAATAAGCTTTGATGTTTGCTGGAGTTAAGACAACTTCAAAATCTCGAATTAGAACTTCCAAATCAGTGTCCATAAAGTCGAAAACAAGAGAAATGTTCAAGCGGTGTCCAATTACATCGAGAAGGCATAATATATTCGGGTGATCCAATTCCTGCTGTAACTTGATTTCACGAAGCGCTGTGCGATTCACACCATCTCGAGAATCCCGCTTTGATCCCAATTTAATCTAGACCGGCCAAAAACGAGACGAGATTATTAGACACGTAATTTGAAAGCCACACTTCGTCTTCGAAAGGTACTGAAAACTGATAATGATATACCATGCAAGAACTATAAAACAGAAAGTACTAATCGAATGAACAATTTAAAATCATAAAGTGTAAGCAAAGTCAATTTTAGTTTCGCATTCTCAAAATATTTTAAAACATGAAACAAAAATAGTGCCGGAACCGGAAGGCTGAAATTAAAAAATTAAGATAAATAGGTCATAGGTTGGTTGAAATACATAGGTTATTTAACAGGACTGCAGACTGAAGGAAGATGAGTGGGTTAGTCAAATACATTTGACCCCTCTTGGCACTTGGTTATCGGTGACTAAATCATTAGCAATTCTAGTTTTTATACAACACTGCCAACTGCCCACACGCCCGCAGTGTCTGGCATTTTCTTTTGAAATAATTCTGCCATCAAAAACAAAATGAATGGATAAAAAAAATTGTGGACTTCTGAGTCGTAGTAGTGTAGTGAAAATGGTACGTACGCAGATATACGAAATACGAAGGTGCCTTTCACCTTTAAATTACCTTTTTTACGGCAACAATATTATCCGTTGTTAAATCTTTTGCCTTGAATACCGTTGCAAACTGAAAACAAATTTAGAGAGTGCACGACTGATCAGTTCAACTTTGAAATACATTGCATGAAAAATGACTGGCAATTGAATTACAGCTATAGATAGCCTAATAATGAGTGTGACAACATGGGCGTCTCACCTGTCCTTCTCCAAGGAACTCCAGCTTCTGATAACGATGATGGTTTGCAACGGCAGACCAGCTTTTATTCATCCTGAAATACTATAGGTACCGTTACCGTTCCCCACTCCGAGTCGAAGTATGCTTCTTCACACGTTTATTAATATGAACTTGTTGTAGGTAATTGATAATTAACTAATACCCTTCTCTGTTATGTTATGTCTTAATGAAACGTTTTAAATATCTTTGACGTTGCAAGTTAAAGTGAAAACACGCCGTGCCGTCGTCGTCGCCGCCGCCGCCGCTGAAGTTCATAGTCGTGTCGTGAAAATTTGATTCCCGGGTTATCCTTGATATGACACATAGCTAGCTGGTTGGGAAACCAAAGACCTTTATCCTTGCTCTACTTCGGTCCACCTAAACTCATCTCCGACGGACCTAACTGACCATCGTAATTATATAATATCTCTTATTTCGAATCTCGATCTCGACACAAATTCTGATTAGGCCATGATTGACTCTAAAGTAAGTGCTTGCAGTACGAATTTTAATTTAAAAAATAATGAACCAATGTGGCTGCCTGCGCTATTTAGTAGAAAGTCGTTGCCAGTATAAGTATATAGTAGAAATCCCATTAGTGGGTAACGGTTGGATGATTCGTTCGTATTATATATTTGTAAATTTGTATGTAAGCTATAAGGAAATAAAAAAAAGTGATTTAAAGCTTCTAAAGTATTTGTGCACAAAATCTTCTCGTAATGAGCATTTAAGATAACCGATTTAAAGGAGCTCACTCCTTTAAACAGGAGTAAGCGTGGTTTAAAATTTATTTAAAATTGTTATTTTTTCGTGTTATAAATTTGTTAGAAGGACAAGATTTTCATTAAACCATTGAACAATTGAATCACCAGGTCCAGGTCCAGGTCCCATTTTGAGGTCGAGGTCAGTTTAGGCTTCCTAGATGAGACAGGCATGAATGGCAATACAAATTATGCCTACAAGAAGGGGTCCTACTGGAACATAAGTTTTACAAGTCCGAGTTTTAAAACAATGTCTTTGAATTGAATTTGGCGGCTTTATCTGAAACTGCGATTTTGCTCTCATTTCGAGGCTCCATCATCATTTTTATTCAAAAAGCTCTCTCTTCTGCCCCTTCACCCTTCATCTTTTGTCTTGTTTTCAGTTTTTGATTTTGTTCTGCATAACGACACATTTGACATTGTTCTCATTCAGATCAGTTGAGTAATTAAGTTTTACAAGAGCAAAGAGCAGAACAGATGACAGGAAATCCCAAGCTCAGGGTCGCTGACATCTGATCTCCTTCCGTTTCCTGCGAATGTAATTAAATTCACAATTCACGGCCCCTTACTTGCATTGCATATTATTCAATTTAGCATTACATTATTTCCTTTCTCTGTAAAATAATGTCTATGATTTCTAACAGGGATTTGGTTTTGAATTTACAGGTTTTATTGTGTGTGCGGCACGTAAAAAATACCCTAACGATATCTATTGACGTGAGACATCGAATCGAATTGACATTTCCTGGGAAAAGGAGGACAATAAAAGTGCTGAAATGAATTAAATAGACAGCTCGTAAGTTTAGTCATTAGTTGGTCTCGAAAGACCGATCGGCAAGTTGACAGGTCTAATAAAATGGAGGGAGGGCGGAATCAGCGATGTGCAAACTTAGCTCACAGGACTAACATTGAGTTTCTAATCGGTGGAGTGATGAAGCGGCCCGTTGCTGGTAATAAAACCTCTGCAAGCAAAGCGGTACACCGAAAGAAGTTATTGAAAAAGTTTAAAACTACACTTCGTTACGGTGATCAGCGGCTTTACTCTTCAAGGCAATTCGCCGAGGGCTCCAATAAATATGAAGAATTCTTCTGTTACAATGAAAATGATGATTCCGAGGAGGAGGAAGCACCCGAATCGCCTTCTACATCAGAAAACTCAATGGAGAGAAAGGAAGAGAAAAAATGCTCAGATTTGTCGGGTGTTTATCAAGATATATCCATTAACATGGTCGATTTCTTAAGTCAAAAAGAACTAGGGTATATTAGAAATCCGTTAAATTTGCAAAGTAGAATCTCGGAGTCATCGTTTCAGGCTCAACCGGACTTTCCAATCAAGCATCTGCTGACTAATGGAATCCTTAACGAGAAACCAATTAAAATCGAAAATCTGAATAAAGTGTTCTGTTCTCAGTGGCTTTCTGATCGGCAAGTTATATTTGGGACAAAATGTAACAAGGTAAATCTTACGTTTTCTTAATTTCTAATTTTCTCCTAAATCTGTAGCTGTAACGTCCCCTAAACTATTTCAATAGTCATCTCTTCATTGTGCTAACAAACTCATTTTCAATGGCATTTAGCTCATGGTCCTGGACGTTCAGACGAAGCACATGACTCAAATTCCGTCCCTGGCTCCTTCGCCAAATAGCCAGTCTCCGGATCAACAGTGCGGAATACATACTGTTCAGATAAATCCATCACGAACTATGCTAGCTACCGGAGGAAAAAATCCCAATGATTTAGCCATCTACCGATTACCAACTTTGGATCCTGTATGTGTGGGAGAGGTAATTGCTTCATAAATAATTAACATTGTGGTCTACGTATTCTCTATATATAATAATAGAGAATGGCAAATGGGTATTTTGTGTTTGTTTGTTGTTCGTAACCATTTGCATTTGCTCTTACACAATAGTTGGCTCATACGGATTGGGTGTTTGCATCGACGTGGTTGGATGACCAGTTCCTAGTTTCCGGCTCAAGAGATACAAGTCTTGCACTGTGGAGGGTTCCAGATCCTGAAGATTTATCACTGGGCAGTACGAACAAAGGAAATATTTCAAGTTTCGTAACCTCGTCTTCATCTAGCTCTGGACATCGAACCTCCTCAGTTGAAGATCTACCGGTTCCTTCGTATACGTACATGAAGGCCGTCTCGGTGAAGCAATGCAAAAGCGCTCAAAAAGTGCGTGACATCGTTTTCAATAGAAAACTTCAGGAGGTTGCTTGTGTTTCCTTGAATGGGTACATTCATTGCTGGTCAGCTGATAAATTTGTACAGGTTCGAGCTGTTTTAACACTTATCTTTATTTTTCACGACAAAAAGTGTTAATCCAGGTTAAATCTCTGTATACTTCCGTGCAGAAATTTTCGCGGAAACTTCCATTTGGCTTGGAGAACGTGTGCATGGCGGTTCACGAAGATTACGGATTGTATGCTGTGGGAAGTAAGTCCCACACAACACTGATGGATGCGCGAACTATCCAGTGTGTCAAGAAAATAGCCTCAAAATATTCTGGGTTCGGAATACGCTCAACCGCATTTTACTCTTCATTGTTATCAATTGGAACTGGACAAGGAACGGTGATGTTCTATGATCTCCGTGCTGGGAAGTATTTGGAGTCAAATATTAACTCTGCTAGATCGGCTACTCTAAAACCAAGCTCAGGCTGGACTTATCCGGACGAGGAAATTCTAATGGATGTCTATCGTCAGAAATACACTCCAGCTATATATACTCACTGCGTTGACATGAGCGGTACCAGAATATTTGCCGGTGGAGGACCACTGCCAATCACACTCTGTGGAAATTATCTCGGGCTTTGGCACTGAACTGATATATTATTAGGTACTTAATATCGACTGTTTGTTTTTGAATTTCCGTTACTTAAGTTTCTCTGTGTAGCTGCATCATTACTTTGTGGATAGTATGCACCTGAATTTAGAATTACAAGGCGAAGCGAGTCAGGTAATACCTATAAATGGTGCCTATGGTCTAATATTTAATGATTAATGATATAGGGCAGGGCGACAGTAATGGAGCAGCGCATGGTGTAAACATTAAGCTTAATTGTATTGTACATAAAGCATGTGCTGCTTTAAACTTCTTTTTACGTAAGAACTTAAGTGTGCAGAGCAGGGTTCGTGGATCCCTAACCACAAACTCAAAACAATACCGTATTTATCAGCAATGTAAGAGTTTCATTACATTCTACAACGGCCACCCAACTCAAAACCAAAGCTAAAGTCAAGTTGGTTTTAAGATTTGCAGATCTTGTTCGACTGCCTGTAATGTAAGCACATTGTAAAACCGCATTATTCGAAATAAATAACCCTTGCTTATTTAGAGATAAAAACTTGGTGCGCACAATCATAACTACGAAAATCCAAAAAGCTTTTTAGAACACACGTAAATAAGGGACTTTCGACTTTCTTCAATTCAGTTTTAACGCTGTTAACACCTCTTTTTAATAATGGTTACCGTTTCAAATTATTAGATATAGCATTAACATAAGTTATAACTCTGCAAAGTACAAAAGTAGACGTAAGATGGATTAACAGTTCCTTGGAACGCCTTGTCCGTCCGAACGAAAGTTTTTGAGTCATCGTTCTCAGGAGGAGCCAGTTAAGCATTACTGAGATATTATTATGCAATGAAACCAATTTTTAATACTTTTCCACTGGTACTGGTATACAACCGTTAAGTGGGGCTTAGTAAGGAATATCAAATACGATTAACCGAGAGAAATCATTAGAAATAAGTAGAGTGAAAAGTTGGAGTAGTAGTGTTTAAGTTGCAAAAGCTGTAGGAAAATGCATTGGATAAGGCTAAGGTTTCACTCGATTATTCCTTCATTGACTCCTCAGTGACCTGAGCAGCGGGCTGATCTCCTCCATCCTTCTTCTTGGAGCCAGAGACAATGTCGTCAATTCGAAGGAGAAGAATCGCCGTTTCAATAGCCGTCTTGTACGTTTGGAGTTTAACGCTGAGCGGCTCCCAGATTTTCAGAGTCCTCATATCAATCACTTCCCCAGTCTCACCGTTGATTCCCCAAGTTGCTTCTCCCGCGGCGTGCTTTGCCCTCAAAGCCGTCAAAGTGCGAATTACGTTGGCTCCACAGTTCTGCGCTAAGGTCCTGGGAATGACTTCCAGCGCTTGGACCACGGCACGGTACGGCCACTGTTCAACTCCAGTAATTGCTTTGCTCACTGATCCACGAAGCAAAAGTACTCATCCCCGAATTTCTTAACTTCAAAGAGACCACATTTAGTTCCAATATCTTCTTCCTTTAGCTCGTGATTCCCCAAGTTGCTTCTCCCGCGGCGTGCTTTGCCCTCAAAGCCGTCAAAGTGCGAATTACGTTGGCTCCACAGTTCTGCGCCAAGGTCCTGGGAATGACTTCCAGCGCTTGGACCACGGCACGGTACGGCCACTGTTCAACTCCAGTAATTGCTTTGCTGCGCTCAATGAGTGCATGAGATACAGCCATTTCTACGGCACCACCACCGGGAACCACTTTCGGGTCCAGGAAGATATTCCGCGCAACGCACATGGCATCTTGCAAGTTTCTTTCCACCTGTAAAACATGGATCAGTCAGTCAGACTATACTATACGATTGAATTTCAATTTAATTTCTCAGCTTTCAGTTCCCAGGCGGTTTTGTCCGCTTCCAAAATAACTCGCATAAACATGATGATGCAAATAAATCCAGCATATTTGTCCAGTAGTTACCTCCTTTAGAATGTCCCGAGAAGCTCCACGAAGAACGATAGTACAAGCTTTTGGATCCTCACACTGATCCACGAAGCAAAAGTACTCATCCCCGAATTTCTTAACTTCAAAGAGACCACATTTAGTTCCAATATCTTCTTCCTTTAGCTCGTCCGTTCGGCTAGCAATGGAAGCGCCCGTTGCCCGAGCCAAACGGTTGTTATCCGACTTCTTGACACGGCGAATTGCAGTTATTCCAGCCTATTTTCGAATGCAATTATAAACAGATTCAGGGTTGGATTACGATTCTAAAAAGACTTAACTGTACATAGGTGTAGGTATACATTCAAATGACACTTACCTTGACAAGGAAATGCTGAGCCAAGTCAGAGATGCCCTTCTCAGTGAAGATCAGGTCAGGTTTCAGACGAATAATATCTTCGCACACCTTCTGAACATACTCTTCTTCTTGTTCTAACATCTTCGTAAAATCATCCTCCTTCATCAGCTCAACGTTGGTCATACTCTCTCCTTTCTTATACTCCAGCGAACAGTCCAAAAGCAGAATCCTTGGATTCTCAATTCGACGGCTCATTTTTTGATGCGTAACATCCTTATTCAACATGATACCCTTCATGACATAAGAGTCTTCCATGCGTCCACCGGGAATCTTTTCAACCTTGGCGTATCTCTTGATGTCGATCTCCTTTCTGCCATGCTCTTCCAAGCTCACAGTTCGTACTGCGTCTTCGGCAATCTGAATTGCCAAATCAGACCATTTTGAAATAAACTTCGTTCCAATGCACGACTTGATCACATCATGAACTTGTTCAGGTTTAGTGACGTCAATTGGCGTTGCCACTTGATTACGTAGCACTTCAATCATGTCCTCTAAAGCCTGACGATAAGCACGAATAATGACCGTTGGATGCATGTGCTGGTTCAGGAACGGTTGAGCTGTAGCCAAAATGTCTCCAGCTAAAACAATGACAGAAGTTGTTCCATCTCCAACCTGTAAATAATAGTCGAGTTGTAGTAAATATTTAACAAAGCAATGGCAGCTTCATACTATTTTACTGTATCGTAAAATAATGCTAAATATTTACCTCTTCATCTTGCGTTCGAGCAATCTCAATCATTGACTTTGCTGCTGGGTGTTGAACAGTAATTTCTCGAAGAATAGCATTACCATCATTCGTAAGGACAATGCCACCCATGGGATCCATCAGCATTTTTAGCATGGCCCTTGGTCCAAGGCATGTTCGAATCACATCAGCGATTGTCTAGTTCATCAAACATATGAAAAATATATTAAAACCAATCGAAGAATTCCAACTGTTCATTTTTGACAACGCAAGTTCAATTTTTTTAGAGCTTAAGTAGTAAATAGTTTGTGTGCCTAGGAAGAAGTAAACCTACTTGGGCGAATCTTTTCACTTTTCTGTCGTGTATGTTAAGTACAGAAACCCGGTACAGCTTTAATTGAATAGGTTAGATAACTTATAAGAACAATGGAGTACTACTACGGTAACGATAATCAAGGAGCAATGGCCCGCAGCAAAATACTATAATTGTTATTGAATAGATTTTTTTTTAAAAGTTAAATAAATTAACCCGGTTTGCTTGGCCCCGAGTAAGAACAAATAAGAATTATACCAAACTCGTTTGCTTTCTATCCTAATTTTGCTGTTTTTATGACTCGTATGTGATTTATTTATTCCTAGCTTAGTTTATGCTATCATTACTTACAAATTAGTCTCGGGTATCAAGTGCCGTGTATTCCTCTATCATCATTCAAAATTGTGGTTACCTCAATTCAACAAGTAAGCCTGTAATTACCTAACATCGGACATCGTTTCACTGGATACACATTTTAAAGGCAGGTGAGTTACTCGGAAAGTTGAATATTTCCTTTTTTTAAACTTAAAACTCGAAGGTTAGAAGTTAGAATGGAGAAGTTGGGATCAGATTGATTAACGTTTGGAGGATGGTTTGTTTCTGTGTGTAAAGCTTGTTGTAGTAGTTGCATGCTCGTAATTTGATTTTAAGCAAATGGAACTATGAACTAGAATCAGGATAAAAAATATAGCTTGCAATTCGCATTCGCGTTCCGAATGCAAAAAAAAAATTCGCTTATCGTGTTTTGTGAAGCCATATAACAGTTTATGTTCTACAGACAACAGAACACAAACAGTGAACTGTCAACTGTGAAATAATTAAAAATGGCTAAATATGACTGACCTTGCCGGCATTAATATTCTCCGCCTGAACCTTTTTTCCTGACTCACGCTTGATATTCTGATCTGTAAACGAAAATATTTACAACAACAATAGTTAGACATGATTATTTAATTACGCACTGACCACTGACATTAGCTTTGACGTTGGTCGGAAGCCCTGTCGAGGTCGTGCGTGACTCGTGTGTCGTGACACGTGTGACGTAAGGAAGATAAGAGAATGCAGGAATGCACACTTACTCAGAACAATGATTGGGCCTTGCCGTCCGAACATTTTAGCAGCTTGTTTTTGAAACCCGGTCAGAATAATCCAAAAACAATCGATGAGGATAACTGACTAACAAGTTTGACTGGTGACGTTGACTCGATCGCTTGTCTGGGGCCAGTTCAGCGGTCAAAGAGAGAGATGAATGACAAATCCTCAGCACACGAGATCCGAAAGAAGGACCGAGATTGAAATTGAAAGCCGCGCTGCTGGTTCTTGCGAACAGCATGCACGAAAACCGGGCTTTGTCTTCCTCACCACCTAGAATATACAAGGTGGGCCACAATTCCACCAGAGTCAGCATTTCTTTCTACTATATTTTGATACACATTATTTGCAATTTTGCAATGCCCAGGAAATGTTAGCAGCAGCGTCGCACTGTTTTCACTGCTACGTTTTATAGTCGGGGTTTGGGGTATTCAGTTTCAAAATGCACAATGGACGAACAGTACCTAGTCTTTTTCTTTTAGACAGTAGGCACGCTTCCAAGTGAATCCGATAATGAAAAAAAATCGATTTCTCGAGTTTATATCTTTTAAATTCTAGCTCAATAATGAGCCGAACCATCGTGACTTTTTAGCTTTTCGTGGGAAAAAATTGATTAAGTTTTAAATAAACCTGAAGTTCGTATGTTATACATAGCCTATATTGAATATGTGTATGTATTTCTAATTTTAAAGTCAGATGTCTGATAATGTCTGATATGATTATAAATTATATTCTACTAAAGGTTAACATCAATCAGACATCCAGACTTACTTAGCTACACACCAATCCTATTTTATCTTTCAAAATTTCAAAATAAGCAACAATTAAATGGATGGACTAGAACTAGACAGTATCGTTTGTGGGACAAGGTAGGGTTAGGTTCGAGTGAAGAGATCCATCAGTCACCCTGTACTTGGTGTAAAAGCAAACAAGTAGTTTGCACGCCCTAGTCAGTACCATACATAGGCATGCCGAATTCTCGTATGTAGTACACGCTCAGACCCATCATTAGCCTCCTGGTATGTTGTGAGTTGTGAATTGTGAAGCGAAGGAAGCTCATTTTTTGCAGATCAAGTACCGTATGCACGCACAGTGCTCAGCTCATAGTGCGTTGCTAATTCCAATTTATTTTGCCTTGGAGCTTTCCAGAAGAAAGTCGTAGCTTACTCTGCCATCTGGCATCTCCATTATTCCCGAACTCCTCTTTTGTTCTGGTTTGACGGATCAGAGAATGTGCTGAGATCGTATTTAGGAACGGTGGGTCAACAGCGCAGCAGCAGCAGTAGATTTCTTGTGTTGGTGTAGCGTAGCATAGCTAAAAGCTTTCACTTCTCGGCGAGAGAAAGCTGAAAGTGAAAGGACAACTATTTTGAGAGATGCTTCGCTTTTCCATTTTCGATTAAAAGCTCTGACTAAGCGTAAGAGCTTCAACTTGTTGTATATAGCTTTCCCAGCTCCCGCCACCACCACTTATACAGCGTGCTCGACAAATTTTAAGCCCCGTCGCCTGTCTTAAAAGCTACCGTTGAAAGACTGACTGGAAAAGATGGCCCATTGCCTCACACTAAACTTTGATCATCAGTTTGCATTGCTTTTGTATGAACATGCCTCGCCGTTATGTGCCTCAGTACTAAACTGTATACGACAATGATGCTGACGGGTTATTTAATAGAATAGGGCATAATTCGGCTGGATCCGAATTTTTGGTAGGTATTTCTATATATTCTCACTTACAGTTGACAGTACATAATATACAGAAACACGGAAGGTATAAAATAAAATCATAAACTTCAATTTAGTTTTGTCAGGTTTAACTTCTGTCCTATTTAATTAAAACCATTTTGCCTATTTGGAGCCAAAATGTTTCACCAATTGGAGTTGATGTTAGTAAGAGTTGCGTCGGGTTAGATGAAAGTTTATGAGTTAAAAATAAGTTGGCAAAGACGGCGAGACGAAGATTTAATAAGTCAGACAGAATTTCACAGTCTGTTCCATGAAAGGTCTGTCTGTCTGTCTGCGCGGTTTTCACTCACGGCGGCGTAGCGTAGCTTTCGAGCCTCTCGAGAAAATCCTTTGTCGTTTTGATGATTATGTAGGCCAATTGGTTTACTAACAAGGGCAAGTGTTTTCATTTTGAGTCCTTGATTTCAGGCACATCCTCATCTAAAATTTCAAGAAGGATAATAACTAACAGTAAACACTTGAAAGAACCAGAAATGTCATCTATGTTACACCGCTGGTTCATGAGCTGGAAAGTTGTGACTGACATAGACGAAGCGAGACGTAATAAGAAGACCACGCTTCGACTCACCAATTGTGAACTCAAAGAAGTCTCCTGTGAGCAAATGATGAAAATCAGTACTTCTTCCGTCGTTCGTCTTTTGCTCCATCAAAACGTAATTTCCGAGCTTACTGAAGATTTTGGACTGAGTGGAATGAAGCTTCAAATCCTTTCACTGGCGTACAATAGATTAACCCGTCTGCCTATTACCTTTGGAGAGCTGGACCTCCTGACAAGGCTTAATATTAGTCATAATGACTTTTCCGCTGAAGGATTTCCTCTGGTCCTCTGCAAATTAAAAACTTTGCGAGAGCTTTGGGCCAATGGAATCGGCATTACGGAGCTCCCAAATGATGTCCAAGAATTAACTGAGTTAAAGCTTTTCGGATTACGAAATAACTCAATTGGAACATTCCCCGTGCCTATTCTGAGCTTGGGAAAGCTCGAGTGGTTGACTCTGGCCGGAAATGCTATTGCCATGATACCATCTGACCTATATCGACTCGAAAACTTGATACATCTCAATCTCAGCTATAATAATATTTCACGTCTTCATTCCGTACCTTGGGCTAGAATGCAGGTAAGAAGCTTTGATTTATAATATCATAGTCGTTTCAAAAATAACCTTGGCATTTCCGCTCTTTCAAACAAAAGTCCGGTAATCTGTGACTCTCAATCTCAACCTCAACCCATTCCCGACCAACGAACTCAGTTCCCGACAAAGGAAGCCATAAGTGTGTACTGTACATAGTGTAGTGTAACTCGCTAGTAAACTGAAGATCCAGGAAATTTGCCCCTTCACGTTATTGCTAAAAGTTTGTTGCTTTTTACAAAGTCACTTACAGAGATTTCAAAGATGTTGAAGGAGCAGGAGAGTTTCTTTGAACCGATTTACCCGTTTATTGTTTGCCTATAGAGCAGAGGAGGCACGCTGGAAATGCGTGTTTCTATATTTTGATAAGATGAAGCATAGTACAAAATACAACAGTGTTTATCCTTATATTACGGCTGCTGCGTGTGTGTGAGCGAAAAGCCTTTCTAGCTCTTAACGTTACTAAAGTTTTGATTGCTTACGCTTGAACGCTTTGCGTTACGTTATTGTATATGTATGCTTTACATCTACATTTTGAGTGAAAGCCTACCTAACGGCGTTAATAACAGAGAGTGCATATGGAACAAGAAGCTTATCCGTGGGTAGAAAAGTATATAATGCAGAAAGATGTTTTCGCTTTCTCGGTTTTTCACCAGCAACGCTGAGTTTAACATAAAAAATAAAAAAGATTTTGACTGAAGCCCAAACTTCAAAGTGTGGCAGGGGAAAGCCGTGAAAGGTGGTGTGGGGGATGTAGTGCACAGAAGCCTGAAATTGTCAGACAAATTGAAATTGATGCTTTAGAGATATACCCTACCTGGTCTGGTACTCATCCCACGACGCCACTCACAGCGCTACTTGTTTCCGGAACTTGGTCTAATATTATTCAATACCCACTCTAGTGTTATGCCACGAAGTTACGCGACCATTCATAGCGGGACAATTCATAGCGGACAATTCATAGCATCGACAATTCATAGCATCGACAATTCATAGCGGGTCGATTTATAGCTAAGACGATTCATTGCGGTCTAAATTCATAGCGGAGACAGGCGACAATTCATAGCTAGACAATTCATAGTGCCGTTTTTCTTCACATAGAACATACCCTGCATAGAACGTAAACAGGCATAGTGAAGATTGCACTTTTCACAACTTAAGGTTTGTTTAAATTTGGTGACTTGGTTTGTTTCAGAGGCTAGATTGGTCAGCTTAATGTTTATCTGGGTAGTTTCGGTTAGAAAATTATGCTAGAATTCAAAATTATTGGTTTTGGAAGTGTGTTTGCAGTTTTTGTTAATTCAGATTTTAATATTCCGGACAATAACTTATTACTCAACTATTTTTACGTTCTGTCTTAGGAAATGCGCCGCTATGAATTGTCGCTGCTATGAATTTGGACCGCTACGAACTGTCTTTGCTATGAGTTGGGCCCGCTACGGCTTGTCGCTGCTATGAATTGTCCCCACCATGAATTGTCTTGCAATGAGTTATCCGCTGCGAACTGTCGCGCTATGAATAGTCCCGCTATGGATGGTCGTCAATTCCAATTTAAATATCCAATTCAACACTTTCCATGTGAACCTCCTATACCACTCACGTGTTACAATACAATTTACATTTACAATGCATGCAGTGTTTAAAGAACTCTGATTTCGAATACTGTGTTATATAAAGATGACAATCAAGTATTCAGGAGTCATAGACACCTTCGAAAGGTTTGAATCTTTTTTGTAAACTTCGTTAGTTATCTATCGTTGAAGTCCTTACAAGGGCTGCTGAGCCAAATTTCCGCACAGGAAGGAAAGGCATCCAATATCCAATCTAATTTTGTTTACCGATTTCCACATATACATACTAATATATACCTATGTGCTTTCTCCAATACGGTGATGGCGCGCTTTAAGCACCAAGCATATCGAGTGTTCTAAAAATCCAACTTGAGAATTCCGTAGACAATTTTAACATGCTCTGATTCCCTCTTTGTTTTTATGATTTTACAGAAGCTGAGATACGTATTTCTGGAATTTAATAACCTCCTTGTCGATGATAAGGTGATAAGAGCAATACAGGAGATTCCAAATTTAGCCAAGGCTCACTTGAGCGGAAATGAGAATATTGGGACGGCTTCTGATTTCGACGTGAGTCAGAACAAATTTTACTTACCTTCTTATTTGTCTGAAAATAACTCTGGGCACTCAGGCAGGAAGCACGATGCACGATAAGTGAAATATTGAAACTACAAAGGACTAACCAGTGAAGCATCAGGCGTGCATAAGGTTAAATTTATTTACTTCATCACACTAGCTACCTAATAAGTTCGAATTTCGAACTACAAGGGAACCTGTTTCACCATTCGTATTGATATTACGAGCTTGATTTGAACAGTTTAAAATGTGAAACCTAGTCATAATTACGGGACCTCATACCTCATACATGATATGGTATTTGAGTACGCCATAGGCTTACATCTAGCAAACATTTGTGTAATTTGGGTGTATGAATTTTGGTGCAGTGTAAAGTTTCATTGGAGTCCAAAAATACCTTTTAGTCTAATTGAGTTGTAAACTAACTGCGTGGCCTTAGAGTGCACTGGCGCCTAGCAAGTTAACATCTCTGATGTAGAACTACTTCAAGACGTTGATTTCTTTGAATTACTCATTCAGTGTGATTCATATTCAAAGGAAAATGTTTGCAAAAACATGAAAGAGAAAGTTCACGGCGCGACAGTTTCAGGGTAGGTCACTCAAAGGTGAAACGTATCTCCAAAGTTTTTCAAACAAAAAATAGGTAATGTAATTTTCGACAACCATATTTTAACTACAGGGAATCGTTACACCCCAAACAACGACGAGAGTAGAAGTCGAGACGCTCTGGGAACGCTCCAGCGTACATTCTTCTGCGACGGATTGTCGAGTGAATGAAAGCAGTGGAACCATTCCAGATTTTCTGATTGATTCTGCAGGAGCCAGCAGTAATAGAGTTAGCGGCTCAGAGTCAGTTGCCCTGGGGCTAGATCCAACTCCTGGACCACGGATGTCCACTTCCCTGAAATCCAAAAGCCATAATGACTTGGCTGAGCTCAATGCATCAAATCAGTCAACTTCTTCCACAGAAATAGTACAAAGAACTACTTCTCAACTCGAAGATGAGAAACTTGTAGCTGGCGTTTCCTCAAGGGCTTTGGACTCAAACACGAGAAGCTCTTTCAGAGCTGATAAAAGCGACAGTAATTGTAGACCTAGATCGAGAGACTCTACTGATGGGAGCTTAAGACAAACAACCAGCCTACAGGCTCCCACTTATACGAGACATCAATTGGACAATGGGTTTAAGAAGATCCTAGTAGGAGACAAGTCATGCCGTGTAAATAAACGAGAGTCGGAACCAGCTCGTGTCTTCCCGGGCCCGACAAATAGTCCGCATGGAAGGATTCGGGACGAGCTTTTCACGGTGTCACGAACAAGGAGTGAAGATGAAGTTTCGGAGCTAATATTTCTTCCACGACCAGCGTGTCATACGACGAGTCCTATTAGCAGCCCTTACAACTTGGAAACACAGGAAAACCTAAACTCATTAAAGCAGGAACAAGAGGATCGTTCTTCTGGGAACGACGACCAACTGAGAGCACCTTGCATTTCGGAAACTGACGAAGAACGTGAACCGTCTTCTGATGCTGTTTTGGAGGAAGCTCCTGGACCAAACAGGGGTTTCGTTCCAGTTGAAAATAACGAAGACGGAGAAAATCTTGAACCGGAGCTTTACTTTATTCCGGACCAAGAGGCACAAGATGAGAAGTGGGATCATTCAGAACGTTCAGAAGACTTGGACAAAATGGATGATGCTCCAAGTGACGATGACTTGGTCTTCCAGGACTTGCCTCTTGACGAATACGAAGAAAATCTTATACTCTACACTATAATGCTCTCTTAACGTAAAGGAGCTAACCTGACATGGCTTTCTTCTACCCTCTCTATGCATAAATTTTCTACAATGTTAAACGTGATCCAGATCTAAAATATACTGAAATCCCCAATTATAAATTCCAACTTCTAATACGATGCCGTGTAGATCATTATCCTAATTTCTGGTGATGCTATTTCGATACTTTTTTTTTATTTCCATTAAGATGCCACTCATGTATCGTGTATCATATCTAATTTATTCTCAGCTTTATTTTTATCCTTGTCGAACAATAAAGCGAGCAGAATATCCGCTTCTATACTCTTTGATGTTTTATGCGTATGAATTAATGTACTTAAACCTATGAGATTGAATTTCAAATTTTAATTCAATTCATCTCCATTGTTCATATCCGCAAATACGTAGAAGGCTATATCCATCTTTCGTAGAATAGCACTTTTGATCTTTCTTTTCATTAACTTTTTCGGATAGGAATTCCATGAATTACTTTCAAATTTCTCCGAAGTTGGAAACAGTGAAATGGTTTTTTTTTGTCATCCTGTGCTGTAATACAACACTAGAAGGCATTGTACGACCAAACTTTGACAGCAGGCAACTGAAATTGGATACTGTTCTGTCTGTGAGCCTTTTAGCTCCAGCATTATTCACAAACATCTCGAAAACAAGATTTATGTAAACGGATAGACTATACTACACCTATATAGTTGACTAAAGTTCCAGGAAACAAAAGACCTCGGACGCGTAATGCCTATTAAGTGGAGGAAAGTTGAATGAAACACAGGTAACGCCGAATAAATTTAGTTAATTTAATTCTCAGAACTTTTATCCGAAAGCTGGTTTATATTTCATAAAACAAGGCTAATTAAACGATGCATGCATTCTATGTATGGCCATTGTTTGTATTTATCTTGACAGCATTCCAAAAACTTTCCCGTAAGCACTGATGCGATTTTACTTGCTAGCATTCTGTGCAAATAGATAACGCGACTGTTTCATGTGGACGTACGGACAGATATCCGTAGTAGGTAGTTCTAGTCTAGCTAGACACAGGGCTCACGCTCACACGTGCTACGTCAAAAGAAAATTGATTTAAGGCTGGTCGTTAGTAGCGCGAGTGAGCTAAATCTTCCGACCTAGAGTTTGTGCGTGTCTTTACGCTTTTCGGCCTCGAGCGCCAAAGAGCGGACCAGGTATCCGACCGGCTCGGTGTACCTAGCA
>VNWX01000611.1:0-19996 GCA_009869905.1 Ceratophysella communis | reverse complement strand
TATGATTTAATCACGTTAAATACTATCTGGGACATTCCTCTACTCAAACTGATCAATTTTGAGTTCATTGCGTGTCATACTTTAACAAAATAACAGTTTAGCTGTGCTGGGCCGCGTGTGGCGCACGGCTCGAGTCTTCAGCGCAAACCGCTTTCTGCAGTCGTGCGAGAGGAAAAGCGCCAGAGAAGGTCCGCTATTTTTTCTCTCTTGCGCCGTGCAGCGGTTATTTGTTAAGCTGTAGTGATGATGAAGGTACCGTTAGATTGGCAATGAGCTCAGCTTTAATTTGGTATATTGCATGTGTACGTACGAATCTTAGAAGTATGGACTAAGGGGGGAGAAAAAGGTTTAGTGGCGCCCTGTACATTCACTCCGCTAGAACTTCTTATGCCTGACGACGACGACTGACAAGCTGATTTCAGTTTCAGCTCAGGGTTTCTGCTTTTTGCTTTACACGTGCAAGATTAGCCAAGAATTACGTTTAGGTTTTGATTAGCAGTATGAAGCTGTAGTAAATTCCGAACTTTATGATCAAATCAAACATAATTCAAATTTCGTAATGTGCTTTAAATTATTTTTTAGCCTCATTTGAACAAAAATGTGTGCTGGGGTTATGAAGAAAACTGTGACTTGAATCCAAGGTCTTATTCTCATCCAATCTGTGACGGAGACGCTAAGGGATGGGCTCAATCTAAGAATGAACAAATCGAAACTTTCTATAACCAAGGAGATTTCGGATATATTCGGAACTTCAAAAATTCAATCAAATATATTTGCAAACCGAATTCGGAGGTATTTTTATTTCTCTTCAAAATGATTACAAAGTAACTATTTGTCAGCTTTTGTATTTTTTGTTCTTTAAATTGTATATTTTAAAATCTAGCTCGATTCATCACTGGAATGTTCGGACAAGTTTCAGTTCTGCAGGGGAAGGAATATCCGTATCGACTTTACAGAACTCAAGCATCGTGATAAACCGATAATGTATGACACTGATGTATTAAAGGTACATAATGATACGTATTTGCTCCTATTTAAAATGCTAATTGCCTAAGCTGATTTCCATTTAGTTTAATTACTAATTACAAAGTTTTAATACTAGAAAGGCGACATCGGAGGCCATTGTAAGCTGGACAAAGTGTTGCTGGAAAGTAATTTGGACTTTATGAGCTCCCTTCAATCCTGGGCGCCTGAGATGAGAAATTTTGTTGAAACTCCTGATAGAATTTCCGATAGAAATTCCGCTCAGTGTGATAGAATTGTCAAGGGCCCAACAATTATTATGAAAATTGATGCCAGTAATGTTCTAACTTTTCAATACCATAGAATTATTGATAAACATAAATCAAACTAAATTGAAATTTAATTCTATTTCTAGCCGTGAATATGTATCATCACTTCTGTGATTTTTTCAATTTGTATGCAACTCTCCATTTGAATTCTACGAAGGAAAACGCAGATGCATTTTCTCGAAATAGTCGAATTCTAATTTGGAGAACTTATCCATATCATTCAAATTTTGAAGCCGCATTTCGTGCTTTCTCCTCCCGTTCGGTGATGGATCTAAACAGATATAAGGGTCAAAAAGTCTGTTTTGAAAATGTGATATTTCCACTTCTCCCTCGAATGATTTTTGGTTTATATTACAACACTCCTCTTGTAAGAAACCTTTTTAAATAGAATCATGTGAAAGTTTAAACAATTTTTTGATCAATTTTTAAATTATTTTAATTTTTATTTTTATTTGTAGATTTGGGGATGCAGAAACAGTGGTTTATTTCACGCTTTCTCAAAATTTATGCTTCATCGACTTCGCATTGATCAGCGTATAGCACCGAATGCCAAGAAAATCAAAGTGACATTATTGAGTCGAAAAACTCAGTATCGAAGAATTATTAACGAGGATAAATTATTGGAAAAATTGTCTGAGAATCCCGACCTAGTCGTGAAGAAGGTAATTATCTATACATACTTATACATTTAAAATCAAATGGATAATAGTACTTTTTAACAATAATTGTAGGTAGAATTTACACACACCACAGACTTCAGCGCTCAGCTAGAAGCAATACAAAACACGGATATTCTTATCGGAATTCATGGAGCTGGCCTCACGCATTTATTATTTCTTCCCGATTGGGCTGTCGTTTTCGAGATGTATGTTAATGCTTTGATAATATAGTTATGCATTTAATTTTAGGCTTGTAAATAAATATTCAATTGTTCTGTTGAAATACTTTAGGTATCACTGCGAGGATCCAAACTGCTATGCAGATTTGACCAGACTACGAGGACTAAAGTATTTGACATGGAGAGATAAAACTAAGCTTAAGGTTCAAGATATTAAACCTGAGTTGAAGTCTTCATACTTTGAAAAACACGCCTCATATGTCTTTGATCCGGAAGAATTTTTAAGCATTCTTAATGAGGGCATTCAGCATGTAAAGGAACAAGCTCAGGAGCTCAATTATCTGAAACGCGACGAACTGTAATACTTAACCTTAACCTGTATCTAATGCGAACTATGGCAGCCATTTTTACTTAACTTTCATTATACTGTATTTTAACAAATTTTAAATGTATTGATATGAGTTTTCCCAAGCTATATTTAGTGTTTTAGCACCTCAAGCATTTATTTAGTGCTAGAAACTAAACCATCTGTCCTTTATTGCTGATTACTCGAAAAACTAAAAAAAAAACTATTAAACTCGATGTCTGTCTGATAAATACTCAGACTTGACGTTTATGATTACCAAAGTAGGTATGTGTAGAATGTGTTTCGTATTATAATAACTAACATATTTAGGCGTCGTTTAAAGCTGCATAAAAGAATTTATCGCTGTTCAGAAGAAGACGTAATTTACGCCAGCGCACACCGTAGCGTAGCGTGTAGCGTAGGCTAGCTACACAGAACGTAACCGAACTAATCTTAAGCTTATAGCAGCTGAGCCAGCCAGGAGGGATAGAGCGAGCGTTTTAGGTCTCCTTCGTATCTTTATGCAGTTATGCCATGCAGTTGCCAAGTTTTTGTATTTGGCGAAGCCGCGAATCAGCGGGGCGAAATAATAACAAATCAATCATGAAGAATTACTAACATTTCTCCATTGAACATTCATGTCAGCGCTTTAATTATACTCTTTTAGCTTCGCCGTGTTTACTAATCGGATTACGATAGTAAGGAAATGTTATGTAAACTTTTCACTTGACGCCTGCCTGTTGGCTGTCAGCTGTCAACACAGGTGGGTGACGTCGTCGGGGGGCACCTGTCACCTAAAACCTGGAATTTATGAATTACCTTCAAGAAAAGGTACCCGGCCGGCATACCAACCCCAACACACGTTTGGATTAGAAAATAAAAGGTAGCTTTCGCTTACACATAATTTTTTAAAAATGTCATTTTTGCTAATGTAAAATATATGATATATGTGCACTTTAATATGAATTATATTGTTGCTTGCGTAGCCACTGGTGACTAGTAGATGGCGGAGGAGATTCTAATGCATCTATCAACACTGCTGTTAACATTCGTCACTACAAACTACAACTGACAAATTAATTTTGTTATTGTAGCACCACTGGAAGAACAATTTCTAAACTACTTTAATTTCCGCGCGATATCTTGAGATTTGGTATCGGGATCAGAATAATGGGGTTCCTTCTACAGTTAAAACTCCTATTATGGAAGAACTACACACTGAAGAAACGGAAGCCAGTAAAAATGCACTCATACTTTAGCATAATTCATAATATATGTTCTGTAACTAGGGATTTTCCGTTTGCGTACTAATTCTTTACTTTCGAATCTTTGTGTTGTGCTCAGGTGATGCTGATATTCGAAGTCATCATACCTCTTGTTCTGTTCGTAATAGTCATTGGAATTCGACATCAACAACCTGAGGTCCAATATCCAGCTGGTACACATTCTAATATTTTTTACTCTTTTGTGAAATTTTCCTATTATTGAAAGAGTTGAATTTCACAGTAGTACAAGTGGGATATTTTATTTTACAGAGCATTTCCCAACATGGCCTCTTCCTAGCTCTGGAATAATTGCGATTCTTCAATCATTTTGTGACCGCGGACCCACTGATGCGTATGGGTTTCCCACTTATCCGAACTCCACGTAAGTTACCCATTGGGATTCTTATCTCAAGATTAGATGTTCTGTTGTTTGTATGTTTTTGTATCCTGTATTCTGAATTTAATTTAACTACATAAATGTTCTTTTTATTTAGGGTCTCAGATCTTCTGTCGCAACTGAATACTGTCGGTGAAAATAACAACTTCTTTCAGCCAGGATTTTCTGTGAATGAGTTGGGTGAAATTCCAGGGATATATAGAAATTTTGTAGAAGATCCAATTATGCTGAAAGAGGCACTACTGAACGATAATTCAAGTTAGTTGCGATTTTACTGTCTACTGCTTGAGTTCACGTTGAGCGTGGTTATGTTTATGTATAGTGTGTGACGTGTTGAAATCCGAAGCCAAGGTCAAAATCCTAGTGGCACCCAATAGAACATAGAGTATTCGCAATGAATATAGGTAACTTGTATTTTTCTTTCAGGCTGGAGTCTAGTCAATTTATTCGAAGATCCCTCACGAACGGAGCAGTATCTTGTCCAAAACATGTCACTAAATCCTACTGGAGTTCGGTTCCTTGTGCACAACACTATCCTGAACAAAAGTAGCATTTTATCCCTCCTCTTTGCCAATCCTAATATTTCCTCAATATTCCTGACTGGGAATCATATTCCAAGTCTGAGGGACATTCCTAGTAGTATTGTCAACCTCCGACCCGAAAGAAGTTTACCTTTACCTTTACCTGTCCTAGACTCCCTGCTTCCTGTCATCACTGAAGCCGACCAAGTCCATGAATCTGTGCCAATTATTCGCGAGGGATTAATCTATCAAGTTCTACGGAATGAGAGTTTTAATGCCTCCATGCTACAGCAATTTACAAGAACGTCTATACCAGCAGGATCCGTGGAAGATTTGGCTAGTGCACTGAAGGTAATTGACAACGAAATATAACAATATATAGTGTATAGCTGGTTTGAAAAAACGAATTGCATTGACTTATTGTGCTTGTCTAGAAAATACTTTTGAACTCTGCAAATCTGGATACCTACGTTTGTGGACATTGGCCTGGTATCGATTCAGTTATTCGGTGTGATTTAAGTGGGGGAAAAGAAGTGGAAGAATGTCAAGCTGCTTTGAATCGATTGAAATCCGAATACTGTGCATTGAGTGCTGCTGAAAAGGCTCAAATAAACGAAGTTTTATTCGATCAAGCGAGTGTTTCCAGAATTTCCAAGCTTGTAAGTGCAAGTTTTCCTTAGGTAGTACATGCGCCCATGCGCATATTTAAATTACAAAGCCCTTCAACCTGCAATTGAAATGCATAATGCAGATAATATATGAACTGAGCTGATTTTTGATACTTCAGCTGGAGAAAGGAGAATGGAGCAAAAGTCCTGTACGTGGTAGAATTCATAACTTGGCGAAGAACTTGCAAACCTTTTTAGTTTTCAAGAAAAGCATTCGAGCCTTGAGTAAGCTTGCAAAGTCTCTTCCAAGAGATTCCTGTGTTTCGGAACACCACAAAGATCTTGCAATGCCCACAAAGAGGCCTCAACAGCAGCAGATTAGACAGCAGAACTTTCTTGGAAAGGATGAAGACTTTAACAAAACTGCACAAGTCAAAACTACAAAACAGGTTAGATGACGACGGAGTTCATTCGAAAGTATTCCTACTAGTTGTAACCAATTTTCTTCGCTTATGCAGAGGTTGCCACATGCTTTCTCTCGGGTTTGGAAATCTATGCAAAGAGCAATGTGCGGAAAAGAGTACAACTACAACGGTAAGTTAAGTATTTAAGAGTCTCGTCACGCTAGAGATTTATTGTCATTGGGCAACGGCTTTTGTGTCAGCCCAGCAGGCTTCCATTGTTAAGTCTCAAGCTGGGACATCTCCATCAATGAAAAATGTACTTAAATGCTTAGAATAAGAGCAGAGATAAGAGATACTGATCTTGAGCTTATTCCTGGTTAGTTTTGATAACTGTTGACTTAGAAGATGTAAGGGATCAGAATTTTTCTTTGGCTGGGATAGCTGGATCCAAATTTCTGTAGGTACCAATTATGGGACATGATTGCAGAGTACACCTGATTATAACGAAAGTTTATTAGCAATAATTGACCACTGGGGCTAAAACTATTGTGTTGACTTTAGAATTAATTGTATTTCGAATGCATACCTGATTGGAGACAACCCAAGCTGTAACCCAATTAAAAGCCAAATTTTGAAATCCAAAAATGATGCAGAAACTTAGGTAAATCAGGATTTCACAGAAATAGTTGGCACAAGTTACATATTCAAATAGTCCACCCTTTGGAATTTTGTAGCCCTTGTCAGTAGCTGTATTAATATCAAATTCAATTAAAGTCAGTTCACATTGACCTTAAGCAATAATTTTTCATAATGAATGACTTACGCCCAGTCCTCAAGGATCCTAGAATAGAATGAGCTTCAAACTGCTTCACGGATGCAAAGACAAATATCCCGATGGCTAGCACAGTTCGGTAGACGCTTAGAGATGAGTTGACTGTTCCTCCATAAATCGAAATAGTGGCCCCGAAGTAATGCCAGAATCCAATGAAGAAAATCAGAACATTCATTCGTGCATCAGGTGAAAATTTACTGACGAATACACATTCGAACAGTCTTCGGAAAGTTTGAATAACCATAAGGCAATTGACCAGTAGTGCCGAAGAGCCTAATAGGAAAATTTGTTGGTAACTTAATTATAATTTAGTATTTCTTGTACACGTGGAAGTTGCATTGCTATTGCTGGGCCTACTCGAAAATATTTCTGTAACATACTGGGAATATGAGGCATAGATCCAAGAATCAATCCGAAAACATTTTTCAGCGTTTCTTCGTGATTGAAATAGGCATACAACGTGGCTGTGGCAAAGGGTGCTGCAAACACGTAGAACAGAGTAAACCAGCTAGACAAAGGACGCTTTTATCAGTAATCTATGTATTAATTTATGCGACTAGATAAATAAATCAATATATTTCAAGTTACCTCTTTGGAACTTCAAAAAATAATGCGTTAGACTTGATTCCAATGCTGGCTTTTCCAAAGCGGACAGTTCTAAGGATTATTGGTGGGAAATATTTCTCAAAGTACGTAATTGAATTNTACCTCTTTGGAACTTCAAAAAATAATGCGTTAGACTTGATTCCAATGCTGGCTTTTCCAAAGCGGACAGTTCTAAGGATTATTGGTGGGAAATATTTCTCAAAGTACGTAATTGAATTTGAAATGAGCATAATTAGTGAAATCAGTTGAAAAGAAAGTGTCAGCAACATAGCTCTGTAGGATCTTCAGAATTGTTGAACGGAGATTGCAGTTTTGTAGTTTGTATTTATATGTAGTAACAGCACCACGAAACCGGCAAGGCAAACGCAGATTCGGACAAACGGCACAAATCAGCAGTCGTATGTAACGGTTTAAGCTGATGCAGCTTTGGTTTAGAGATTGCGTTTACTTCATTTACTATTGAAAGTATAAAATATATCTAAATTCTAAAGCAATTCTAAATGTTATTATTTTCGGTCTTGTCAGACAGCAAACTTGAGTAATTCTGTTTGCCCCCGGCAAATCCTTCACTCCTCTTCACTGCAGCAGTTCAATCACCAGATTAAAAAAAAATCCTCAATCACAAACAACAATATGCATATAACATGTTGTAGGTACTGATGCGATTTATAAGAGTCTCCTCATCCTCAACATAGCAAAAGCGGCAATAGCACTCATGTTCCGGCAATAATATCCAACAGCTTTCTGAGGTCCATGCCTTTGATACGGATATTTCTGCTGACTGCAAGATTTGTCACAATCGGTATCGATGCCCGTAGTTGTATTGTAAGTAAATAGTAAATGCAAAAGACGCTAGGCAATAATAATCAATAAAATGAGGATTTTAGTAGACTTCTACATACATATCAGGTGGACTCATTCACTGCTATTTTCTTGGCTTTGCGGCTGATGCGCGCGCGGCGTCTGAGTTTTGTGAGCAATAGCAACCTGCTGCCTAGCAGAGCCAGCGCACTAAGCACTATCAACTCTACACACAATTATCATTAGTATTGTAACAGATTTTAACTAGAATTAGAAATATCATTCAAACAAATGTCTCAGCCCATTTTACGAAATCCGAAAATGTGAAGCACCACCGTGACCGTGTTACAGCTGCATGATGTATGTATTTTAATTTTCGTTTGCAGCGGATGAGGTGAACAGTGTTGAGGATCTGGGATTAAGCTCAATCGCAGTTAATGAAAGTTGGTTTAATGGCCCAAGTTCTCTACAACAATCCGAAAATCCTGTATGCTCCGTCAGGAACTGCAGCCGATGATATTATAAAAGAGGTTCAGCACATCCGCAAATATTGATCAATGAAGATGATTGTTGAAGCTGAACCTGCGTACTAAAAATTCGCTATTGCTTCTTTTAGGCCAACCAAACGTTCGTTTTGTTTGACAAAATGAATCAGTATGCCAAAAGAATGGTTGAAGTTGGTCGGGAAATGAGGGAGTACCTGAATCATGCTTCTACGGATAAAAATTTGAAGCTTCTAGCTAAAATTCAGATCGATTTACGTGGAACCCCATTGAGGTCACTCTTAATCGATGAGCCCACGGTTCAAGAATTTATTGACGATGACGGCGTTACGGCACGGGTATGGTTACACGTTACACATCCATGTACCATCAATAAAGAATTAGGCCCTCATTTTCCTCTGAATTTTAATATTTCCTAAATTTTTAGGATACATTTCTAAATGAACTGGAAACAATTTCATTAGCCGCTTGCAGTTGGATCAAACTAATGGAAGGAATCAATTTTAACATATTCGAAGGATTTGATTCCGAAGATGTTCTACTTAATTATTTTGAGCACAAAGCCTTTCATGATAACGCAACCGTGTTGGCAGGTTTGTTGAATTTCGCCGAATTGGAACGCCAAGGCTCTTACCAACTGTCTATTTTGCTGCTCACAGGCCTGGTATTTCAAATGAACGACGATGGGTCGCTTCCAAACCATATGATCTACAAGATCAGACAAAATGCCTCGTTCACGTTCGACACAACTAGAGTGCGTCAAAAATTTGATTTTCCGGGTCCCAGGAGTTGCTGCCATCCGTATTATCAATTTGGATTTCTTTGGGTTCAGGTAATCCTACTCCAGGTTATTCGCAGTGGGGTTTGGATTGGAGTTATGCAAATAATTTTAACGAATGACCATACTCCATTTATTAGGATGCCATTGAACGGGCGATGATAAATTTGTTCGCGGGGAAGAAGGTTACGGCTCCCGGTTCGTACATGCAGCAACTTCCTTATCCGTGTTACATTAAAGATGAATTCCTCTTCATGATTCGTCATGTGATGCCGCTTTGCTTGACGATTTCTTGGGTGTATTCCGTCGCGATGCTTGTCCAGCACATTGTATACGAGAAGGAACAAAGGTTGAAAGAAGTGAGCTGATAAAAACATGCCTGCATTTCTTGGTTACAAAGCTGGAATTGAATTCTTCAAAGGATTCTAATTATTTATTCTCTACACTGACAGGTAATGAAGATGATGGGCTTAAAGAATGGAGTGCATAACATTGCCTGGTTCATTTCTTCGTTTGTTCAAATGACTGTCAGTGTCGTCATTATGACAATGATGCTGAAATTCGGAAAGATTCTTACCTACAGCAACCCACTTCTGGTATTCGTAACTCTTGAGCTCTACGCGGTTACAATCATAATGTTTTCGTAAGTTCTGTCACCCAGTCAATTGTGATTTGATTCTTTGAATGACATGCTTTCGTTTAATAATGTAGCTTTCTCGTGAGCGTGTTGTATTCTAAGGCCAAGATCGCTGCTGCGTGTGGTAAGTGTTAGAGCTCAGAAATACTCAATATCTGGGTATCATCCCCTCTTTTCTTTTGAAATTAGTTTATAAATTTGTTGTTCCAGCTGGATTGTTCTACTTCCTTTCCTATATTCCGTATATGTATATCTCTGTTCGAGAAGAGACGGCAAATGAAGTGGTACACGGCTACGTAAAAGCGATTGCAGTAAGTTGGTCTTAAATTTACTTTTCTTAAATAATTCAGAAGAAGTGCACATATTTAGTATTCGCTATGCTCGGTTTCGGTGTGACAATCCAGTATCCCACATTATGCTTTCTGGGTAGCTGCTGGCTAGTTTATTGTCAAAATTTACTTTACAGAGCATTCTAGCACCTACTGCATTTGGTCTTGGAGCCAAATATTTTGCTTTTTATGAAGTTGTTGGTGTGGGTATTCAATGGAACAATTTTGCGAAATCTCCTGCGGAGGATGATGAATACCATTTAGGAGCAGTGGTTCTAATGCTTTGCCTGGACTGCTTTCTTTATGGAATTCTTGTTTGGTATATTGGAAACGTACATCCAGGTAACAAGTTGTACTGGATATCGGCCACGCTTCGGTTTTTGCAGTGCTGAAATTTGAAATACCTACACGCCTAACTCTCGCTTTAAATACAGGGGCTATTGGAATTCCTAAGCCATGGCACTTCCCACTGCATTTGTCCTACTGGTGTGGCCAGAATCGGAACAAGCGAACTGATAATTCCAGGAATTGGTGGAGTTGCTTTTGCTGCCGATCCTCGGAAGCCATGAAAATATCGGAGCACGAACAGCTAGAAATCCTCGATGGAGACGATGAGCTTTTTGAACCTGATCCCGAGAATTTAATCCTTGGAGTTTCAATGGTTAATCTGTGTAAAAGATACAAGGGGTCACGAAAATTTGCAGTAAAGAATTTGAATCTCAACTTTTACGAAGGTCAAATTACGGCACTGCTTGGTCACAATGGAGCTGGCAAAACAACTACAATGTAAGGCATCTTCGTAGTTGAAGCTATATACAAGCCAAGAGGCAATCAGCATTCCTGACCCTGACCAAGTATTTATGCAATTTTGTTTCAGCTCAATTCTTACCGGATTGTTTCCTTCAACATCTGGGTCGGCCACAATTTATGGTCAAGATATCGAAACAAAAATGGACGCTATTCGCCATGGAAAACTTGGTACTTGTCCGCAACACAATATACTGTTCGATGACCTCACCGTTGAAGAACACATGTGGCTGTACACTCGTCTCAAGGGAAGTACAGACGATGACTTCGATATAGAAACGGAAAAACTCATTGCTGATCTGAGGTTACCGGACAAGCGGGATCAGAAAGTCAAGTGTTTATCTGGTGGAATGAAACGGAAGCTCTCTGTGGCAATTGCCTTCGTTGGTGCAAGCAGAACTGTAATCTTAGACGAACCAACCGGTAAGAGTCCGATTATTGTGTATTTTTGTACATTTAAACGAATTAATGTGTTTAATCGGCTTGAACGTTTGATCACCTGCATTATTATTGTTATCTACAATTGTAGCGGGAGTAGACCCATACGCCAGACGTGCAATTTGGGATCTCATCATCAAATACAAGAAAGGTAAAGCGCAGGGTTTTTAGTTCGCTGATAAACCGATTTACTGTGAATCTAATTTACAACCTGTGTTATGTATTAGGGAGAACTATTATCTTAACAACGCACCACATGGACGAAGCTGATATCCTCGCAGATAGAATCGCAGTAATGGAAGATGGAAAACTAAAATGTTGTGGCTCTCCTTTGTATTTGAAGCATCGATTGGGCAAAGGTTATCATCTCACTATTGTCAAGAAAATGGACGAGACTCGAATGTCGCTGGGTTCTCTGTGCGTGAATGATAACGTGACAGCATTTGTCATGAGCATAGTCCCTACAGCCCGACTAACGAGAGAATCAAAGCATGAGATTCACTACGTCTTGCCATTGGCCGAACTTCGTGCTGGAAACTTCAAGACACTTTTCAATCAATTGGAAGAATCAAAGGAGAAACTCCTGATCAGCAGTTATGGCGTTAAGAATACTACTCTGGAAGAAATTTTTCTCCAGGTAATTACGGAACGGCGGGAATCATTGAGCGGCTCTGTGTCTGTTTCACACGGCGACGATGCTGATGCAGAAAGTAACTTGCAACCCTGTGGAAACGAAGAGTTAGTTTGTCAAGTAAATGATGTTCGGAACGGAGTGTTGGATGCAAACTTAAATAACGACGGTGACAGTGCCAATGTTGGGCAAGAAGCCACACAGGACGAGCAAGGGAATGTATTGGAATCTGCTTCTTGCTCTCAGGATATCAAAACGGTTTCTAGTAGTCGGTCTCGACTTAACTTTCAGCATTCGTCATCTGCTGACAAGAACGAAGGCGCTGCTTTACTGAGTACTGAAACTGCACCGACTGTTGTTAAAGCCAGTCACAGTCACACTAATTGCGAAGGCGTTGGACAAACCACTGTAGAAGGGGAAATGTTAATGCTGCAGCAGTTTTGGGCGATAATAATAAAACGGTATCTCTGCACCAGAAAAAATATTGAAGGATTATTTTCTCAGGTATTTTCCTATTTTCAATTAAAATTGCGTTTTCCTCTAACTTCTGTCGTTTTAAGTATTTATTATTTTTTTCAGATATTGCTGCCAGCATTTTTCGTTTCTGTGGCCATGTCTGTGGCCCTGGCGAGTCCTAAGTTTGTGGAATTACCTGAATTGGTTTTATCTCCATCTCAATACTACAACTTGACACAACCTCGGGGAAATGCGATTGCGTTTGCTAATAACTTCTTGGATCTGAAGGAACAACTGTACGTCACTCCGAATCGGATCAAACTTTTGATTCTTGTTTTTTTTACTGTGGCCGGAACGTTATGTTTTATATTAAAATGTACTTCTAGATCCCTGGACGTGGCGAATTCCGCGGATATCACTGCCACATTCTTCCTACCATCTGGAATTGGAGCCACTTGCGTAATGCGGTATCCAGCCGAGAAGTCTCTTCGTATCAAGTTCTCAGATATGAACTCTCCACTTGACCCATCCAATTTCGATAGTATGTGTCATAGCGTTTTCCGACATGGAGTATACGTACCCAACTCTGTTCCTGGAACGGGTAGAAAGGGATTTATGGGAACTTCGAATTCTACTAACCCCAATCTTTATGCGGATAAGTTTCGTCCGGGACCTCATCAACGGTTCGAAAAGAAGCATAAAACATCTTAAATGTGAAATGAAAACGGCCTTTAAATCTAAATATTTGTCAAATCCTTGCAGAAAGTATCCGATTTGCACTTGCAACTCTGAAAATACTGGCTATGTCTGTCCTGCATATGGATACTATGTGGATCCTAAATCCTATCATCTGGTCACAAACGATGTTCTAATTGACATTTCCGGTCAAAATGAATCTCAATATTATTTGTATACCACAAATATGTTCCGGTAAGCTTCGAGCAAGCTCCGAAATGTTATTTCGTTAAGCTGTGTTTACCAGATGTACCAGAAACTTTTCTATTCCCTAATTTAGCTTACGAAGGTATGGCGGCCTTAGCGTGGGACACATACGAGATATGATTCCAGCAGAATTTGGAAGAGATTCTCCGAGTCTGTTTCGAACAATTGGTGTGAGACAAGCAGCCAAGATTTGGTATAATAACAAAGGCTACCACTCCATGCCAACATTCCTCAATGTTATGAACAATGCAATTCTGCGGGCGAATTTACCGGATCAAAAAGGAAGTGCATATGGTATGAACTGGGATTTCCTTTACCTCCTGTCAAATCATACTTGAAATAAGTCTGCTTATTAATTGCAGGAATAACATTGATAAATCATCCATTTCCGAAAACTCAGTCATACTTTTCATATGACGAAATACTGCAAGGAAACGATGCCTTGATAGCTATGTTTATAATTGTCGCTATGAGCTTCGTGCCAGCAAGTTTTGTATTGTTTCTCGTCTATGAAAAGTCCAATAAGTCAAAGCATCTCCAGCTCATTTGTGGAGTCCATCGTGGGATTTACTGGGTGGCAAATTATATTTGGGATATCGTAAGTTTAATAATAAACTTATCAAATATTCTAATAATTGTTATCTAAGTAACCGAATTTTGAAATATTTTCTCGTGCAGTGCAGTTACACAGTTCCAGCTTCGTTCTGTATTGGAATTTTACTGATATTTGACATTCCAGCCTACACGTCCCCGACAAATTTCCCTGCCGTTGTCTCCTTATTTCTTCTTTACGGGTAAGTATCGTTTCGTAACTGTAACTGTTTTTTGTGTTTCATTTAAATATACCTTCTGAACTGATGCTATTATGATTTTTTTTAATTCAGTTGGTCGATTACACCGGTTATGTACCCAGCGTCATTTTTATTCAAAGAGCCAAGCTCGGCATACATTTGCATGATTGTTCTAAATCTATTCGTCGGAATAACGTGTCTCGTCACTTCTTTTCTGTTGGAAGTTTTTTCAGCAAATCAGGTACCTTTAAAAACAAACAGGTAACTCCGTCGTTCCGCCGCCGTATTTCTAAATGTGTACTATTGATTTAGTTCCTGGCACAAATCTACTATATTTTGAAGATCGTGTTCCTTATATTCCCAAATTATTGCCTTGGTCGGGGTCTCATGGATGTTGCTTTTAACGAGTACTACAATGTATTTTTTGCCAAAAGTGGACAGCATCACAAGATTCGTAAGCACTAATCAACATCTACTCACGACCTAAGATAAAACTATAGTTTATTTATGCACTTTAGATGGTAATAAGATTTGTTTGTGCGCTCTGATAATTAGGCTCTCCGTTTTCCTGGGATCTGGTATCGAGAAATCTTGTGGCGATGGCCGCAACCGGGTTGGTGTTCTTTGGAATTACATTGCTGTGTGAATTCAAATTTTTCAGAATTAATCGGTAATTTAGTTTCGGAATTGTACAGTTTTTCCTGTTTTCCCGACTCATTTGACTCAAAACGGTTTCATTAATACAGGAAATTCAAAAGTCAGAACAAGACCGTCGAAGAAGATGATATTGATGTTGCTGCTGAGAAACGAAGAGTACTTCGAAGTTCCAACAATGAAGACCTTCTTCATGTTGAGAACTTAGTAAAAGTCTATCAAGCGCGAACAGGAACCGCTGCGGTCAATCAGTTGTGTTGGGGAGTTCCCGTTGGCGAGTGCTTTGGTTTGTTGGGAGTGAACGGTGCTGGGAAGAGCAGCACATTCCGGATGCTTACTGGCGACACTCCGATCACGTCTGGTGATGCTTTCATTGATGGACACAGCGTGAAAAACGAACTAAAGCACTGTAACAAATATATTGGCTACTGTCCTCAATTTGATGCTCTCTACGACGAACTATCAGCACGGGAACACCTTGCTCTGTATTCAAGGTAGTTATTGAGTTGTAATTGAACCGAGTATAGTTTAGGTCGCCAGTGGTATTAAGAATAATAGGCTATTTTTAATTTAAATTAATAGGCTTCGAGGTGTACCGAGACAAGAAATAGACCATGTTGTTGAGTGGGGACTCAAGAAGTTGGACTTGCTGCATTTTGCAGACAGAGCGGCTGGTACTCTGAGTCTCGGGAATAAACGAAAAGTATCAACCGCAATCGCTCTGATCGGAGGTCCTTCACTCATATTTTTGGTAAAAACTAATCCAGGAGCTGCGTTACGGTCTTGAAGAATGTTGTCAAAACAGTGAAGATAAATTGACTGTTCGATACGCAGGATGAGCCGACAACAGGGATGGACCCGTATTCGAAACGATTTCTGTGGGACTTGATTCAGACGCTGGTCAAGGACGGCAGGTCCATCGTCTTTACATCTCACTCCATGGAAGAATGCGAGGTGAGTTTCATTACGTCTCTGTTAGGTACTTATTTACAGCGAGTTAACTTGTAATCTTATTTCGGAACTTGGATACAGGTTTTATGCACTCGGGTTGCTATAATGGTGAATGGTAAGTTCAAATGCTTGGGGAGCACGCAGCATTTGAAAAACAGGTGAGATCAATGTGGGCTACACTTGCGCTTCTGCAATACAAATACAAAACCGGTTATTTTATGGATGTCCAATCTCAATTAATTCTTTTAATTCAGATTCGGAGACGGATATTCTATAACACTAAAAACGAAAACGGACCACGAAACCCGGAAAGTACATCGGTTTTTCCGGCGTACTTTCCCCAATGCTAGATTGAAGGTCAGTGTCAGTTGAACAAAGATATGATCTATTCATCTGGTGTATAGCAGAATCGAACCAGGGTTATGAGAATTTCTATTTTAATATATCAATTTCAATTTAGGAAAAGCATCACAACTCATTGCATTACGAAATAAGTTCACAATTTGTGCATTTGGGGGAGATCTTTGATAAGATGGAGAAAGCCATGAGCGAGAGAGAGTCATCGATTCAAGAATACTCCGTTTCCCAAAATACACTGGATAATGTAAGCTCCAGAAGACTTTGTCCCAGACTACATTTCGTATCGATGAGTTTGACTGAACCTTTTTGTTTCTCAGGTTTTTATTAATTTTGTTAAAAATCAAAACGACTGTGACCTGGAAGTTCCGGAAGTGGACATGAGTCTTCATTCACGAAACATGTCTGATATGTCTGCCAATATTGTGTTGGACATGTCTCTTCCCGCAGGGAGCCAATGTGATAGAATTGAGGAACAGCAGGACCCGGAAACGGTACTCAACACTCAACTAATTTTCTTTTTTTACCATGGTCTAATTCGTTACTTAACTGCTGATGATCTAAGATGATGCTACTACTTATTTCATGCAGGCGAATGTGCAACTGCTGCCAGATATAGTACGGTAGGACGCTGCCAAGAAATTCCGAATTCAGTTGAGACTCGTCCAACTTTCAGTTTTATAACCTAAGTAGAGCTGTACTTAAGTATTCCTTTATAACAGCACGAAATTCCCCGGATGGCGGCCAAATTTTGAAGCATCTCAACTCAACAAAGAATCTCGAGTAGCTCTCTTCGTAACACATTTAGACTGTCGGGAAATATTTTATGGCGACAACGAATGAATTTTTCTCCTATTATGACTTCAGTATTATTTTTATTGTCATTTCGGATCTAGTCAAAATCTAGTGGAAACCATGTATCGGATTTATTAATTAAACTGCTAACACAGCTGCACCCGAAATAAATGTCATCCACAGAATGATAATATGAACCAAAAGCGACTTCTATGCGATAGCGTTTATTTCGTAATTAGTATTTGTGTACACAACCAAGAAAGTTACGTTATATCACCTTCTTGTGATACTGTATACTAATTCTGACTTCGGAGTAATATATACACTTAAGGTATACAAGCGTTGAATTGAATTTAGAATTTTCCATAACTTGTCACTGGGTAAATTTGGAAGAAATCGTTTCAAGCGAAAATAAATATGTCCAATGTCCAATTGTATTTTTCTATACGTCGTCACTGGCATCGTTCGGCAAGAAGAGTGTTCGAAGTATTGGGTTAACGAAAAAGATGAGGTTTTTGAATTTAGTATAATATCAAGTCTGTTTTAGACCTGAAGTTGGACTAAATTAGGAAATAGGACGATTTGAAGATACTTATCTACGAGTCTTATAAGTCTGGAATTGGTGTTGAGACAGGTGCCGGTTCTGCTGAGATGTGGGTCAGGTCATCTAGTGACTTCTTAGCTTTAGTGAGAGTTACATCCATGGACTTCTTGGCGCTTTCTGTGATGTCTTCGAAAGACTTTTTGGTGTGAGTTAAGAACTCTTCCTTATTCTTCTCAACACTGGATGTGAACTCCTTAAGCTCATCGTTAATTTTTCGCAGAACCCATTCCATGGCCAGTCGACCCTGCAACCATAGTGTTATTTTTATTATACTTCGACTTTCAATCACCGTGAACTCTACTCTACCTACTAAATGCTTTGATTTTGAGCGCGTAATCTCACCTTGCCAGCATTTACGGAGATCGTGCTTGTGAGCAACCCCTCCAAATAACTACTGAGCGGAACACCTTCGACCAGAACCATTGCTTCTTGTTGAAGTAAAGTCTTGCTAGGATTTTGAGGGTGAGGCTGATACTTCAAGGTTTCATCAACAGCAATGTACTTACAGAACGTAATCTAATGAGAAATAAGAAGAGAAAATTAACGAATATCTGAAGTAAAGTCTTGCTAGGATTTTGAGGGTGAGGCTGATACTTCAAGGTTTCATCAACAGCAATGTACTTACAGAACGTAATCTAATGAGAAATAAGAAGAGAAAATTAACGAATAGGTTCATCTTGCTGATCAGATAAAGTGGCGAAACTTACATTTCGAGTCTTCAACGTCATAGTTTGACGCTTGGCGTCAACCTCAGACTTTTCATTAGCATACATAACATTTGGAGAACCAATAATCTGTAATACATAGGGAAGCATTTTCATATAATTAGCACAAGTCTTAATAGCAGCCATATCTACACACCCATAATATACACATTATGCGATATTTAATTAGTTTCAAGTAATGAACAGACTTCTTCATCTTACACTTTGAACCCATACAGGCATGCCCCAGCGAGAACTGATTATCCGATGTGTGTGTAGAACGCTCTTTCTCCACTTTACGATCCAGGACATCAATAGAAACAACTGAGGGATTCATCGGATTGGGGTACTTCCGCCATGCTGCTTGCGTCACTTTGTCCCACGAATGGCTGCATGAATAACAATTAAAAAATATTTATCAATTTTATATTTAACGAAAAACGTATGACATATGACCTTGAACCGTATACCTATTATTAACCACGGCACAACAACTAACAGAGCGTAGATACACTTAATATTAATCGACACTCAATCTCAATATATTTCCAACATTCCAATAATTTTAATCGACTCGTCGCTCATTTGTCTTAATTCCACGTTATCTTTCTTTCATCTTATCGATCGAGTCGAATCTCAAAGTTCGAACTGAACGACTGATGTGAACATCGAAGGGTACTTACTCGAAGGTGTACTCGGAGGTCCAGAACTTCATGGTGGTTAGGAATGTGTAATTTAGGTCCTTGCGTAGGAAGTGCCGAATGAAAAGGGACAACAGGTCAGACCTGACCTTCCTCTTCCGTCAAAGTCAGGATGGGGAAAGAGAGAGTGACGACAAGAGCGGCACGAGTTGCACCTAGTAATCTGGGATCAGAAACTAGCCAAGTCCAAAGGTCACAGTACAACCCAGCCACCTACCGCATTCCAGGCTTTTCTCTCAGACGTCACTCTGCTCACAAATATGCGCTAAGCGTTTTGCTCCTAGCATGCATGCTCTACATACCCCATCGTGCAAGGGAAGGGATTCAGCACTCCTTTGGCATTTCATTGCGGCAAGAAGGCGGGTGGGGCAAAGCGAGCACGTGAAAAGGAGGAACTCCGTCCTTTCTGTTACGTCATTTGACGCAACGCATAGTAGGTATGCAGTGCAAAATGCAGAGGAAATTGTTTAGGAGTGAGTCTGACGACACAACGCGGGAATGTCTTGTTCAAGTTCTCACCGCCAAAAAGAGGCCACATTTTTTCCCCATTGTTTTCATTCCTGTCCGTTTCCCATTATTGTCCGCTGTACTCTAGACATGAGCCTTGTCACTGTCAACTGTCCAGGGTCCTCTTCGAGTGTTGCTAATTGGTAGTGTCCAGTGTCAAGTGTCAAATGAAAACAGTTGTAAGTAAACAATCGGTCCCGTCAACTTGAAGGGTGACCCTTCAAGTCTTTCTGAGCTGCTAACTCACATCATCTCTTCGTCGATCCACGCACTGCTGACTGCCGCGTAATAATCCGTCCTTCCTGTGATCTGGTATGCTCGTCAAGCTTATTTTATTGTTGTTTACGCATTATATGTAGTATGTGTATGTGTATTTTAAATTGTTACAGTTGATTACTGGAAACTGACCAACAGGACACAAGATGAGTCTACCTGGAAATGATCGTCTCTCTCTCTCTCAACGCTACGTGGAACACAAGCGAATAGTTTTGCAATGGGAGC
>VNWX01000610.1:0-20000 GCA_009869905.1 Ceratophysella communis | reverse complement strand
ATTCTCCATGAAATCCCTCGATGCTCCAAACAAGGCTGAAATGAGATGCGATGCTATGCCTTTTTCATGGCTTCTGGCTATGTACAACGCTATGAATGTCCACGTAGTAAGTATAATGTTCTCGAGTTATGTCATCTTCTGCATGTGGTTTCCATTGCACTGAGCTGCTGTTGAAAGTGTGCAAGTATAAGGGTGGATAAAGGATAAGCTTATGGAAGTTAATTCCTCCTTCACTTCAAATAAATTAAAATAAATACGGACCAAGAGATTTGTTCATAACTCAAGTCTTTCTAATTCTTCTCATCGACGGAATAACAAGTGGAGTCAGGGGAAGTTCGGTCATTTCATAATTTAAATTTTTAAGTGAAATATTTTGAAGTTCGGCGTCGATCGGAAATTCCTGAAATAAGGTAAAACTTGTCATCTGATTCGCTAAAAATATTTTCAGCTAGCTTGAGTATCGTTAATTTCAAATTCAAGTGTATCTGACATACATACGCCATACAGACAAGTTGACTTCGAGTAGCTAGAATTCTAAATTCTATTAAGAGACTGCTATTAATAATTTTAGGCATCCCCTCTTTCGATATTCTAAAAATCAGCTAACCTCACGACTAGCAGTACGATACGATGCGATGATGCACCAGCAATCTGATTGAGCTAAAAATTTATAATGTAATAAATGAAATTTAAGAAAAGTCGTTTGGTGTCGAACTTAAGTTTGACCATGTTCGTAAAATGACAAATAAAATCAGGGGTTCATTCCACTGATCTTGAGCTTCTCTAGGTAACAGCTTCGTTAGCAAAGATCTATAATCATCAAAATGATACCCCAATACAGATTACATCTGCAATTTTTAAAAATTATTTATTCCGTACACTTAAGTGGAACCATAGCCAAGCTAGCATGTAGTAAACAGCACCTGCTGCAACGCCGTATTGTATTTGCAACTGGAGCCTTTAATGATTTTTTAAAAATTATCAAACGCCTGGAAATCTAAAAAAAATATGTTCAAAATTTGAACGAAATCACGTTGGGTTTAACCGTTCAGTGTTTCTAGTAACCGCAGTGATACATGGTGCAAAATAATTGTAGTGTTAAGTCGAGTCATAAATTCCTATTTTTTTGATGGTATTGGCAGATATACAATTACGTTTATTTGAATTCATTTGCATATTGATTTATTTATTGACTATTTAATTAAATTGCAAACCAGGGCACCTACGGAAAGCCATAGTACTGCCGCTGCCGCTACAATTATATGCATAAACAACTATTGAACATACCTACTTGTACTTGTACTTGACTAATCGCAAAATCACAATCAGTCTAACGATAACTGGCACTACCTCAATTTGCTTCGATCATGTTTCTATCGGATGTCTTGTCTGCAGAACTTCAATCAGCAAAAACAAGTTTTTTTTGCACATTTTAGCCTGATGATAGGTTGATGATGCCGGTTGAAATTGCACTTGAGTTTAACATTTAACACGCATTGCTGATTAGGCATTTTTACGTCTAACGTAGGTCTAAGCCATTAAACAGCTAGCTAGGTAACAACGGCTTTCTAGAAGCCACGACCCACGTGGTCATATAAACGTGTTTAGCTCTGCGAAGCGGCGAATTGATGATGGCGTCATTTTATTCCTTGCCAATTTTAATGTCGATCTGTAGCTGATCTGCCTGCTATGCCGAATCTTCCTTCGAGATCGTTATTGAGATTGCAAGACTATAATAAAAATGCCGGTTTGACATCATTATAATTTTTGCAGTTTCAAGTCAGTTACGCACTGATAAATATTTACGGTAATCTTTTGGAAACGCTATAACATTTTGAGTGTATATTTTTTGCCCATAAAATCAGAAGTTGCCCATTAAAACCGCTGCTGCTGACTATAATTATCTAATTTATGCACCTATCTAATTAAACCACATTACATAAACACAATCGTGAATGACTCGAAGCTTCCATGTCAATTCTAAAGTATCCACTCCATTGTCCATTATCGATGGCATACCGGCTACCGGCCGGTATTCCGGTGGTTTTAGTCGCAAATTTCTGTGGTTGAGGTTAGTTTCGGAGGCGTGACGCGTCACTGTGCTGATTACAGGAGAGACTGCACTTATACAATTTACATTTTGGTTCCATAGTTATAAAATACCTTGGAAGTATTTAGACCGTAAAAACGTAAATTCAACTGGCTTGCCTTGGCATTAGCTATTTTATATCACTCACATTCACACATACTAGACAGACTACCAAGTATTATTCCATTTCGTCATCCAGTTCCGCTATTGTATCTCAATTTTTTTCCTATTGTCTCGTCGCCGTCGGAACTTGAATACGCTCACCATTTGTATACATTTCTTAATTGTTTGGTTATTTATTTGTGACTCGTGACACACGTTACAAGAAACGTTACTTCGGACAAAAGGTCAAATTTCAAATATTACTGACTGATAATTCAATTTTTTGTAAATATTTTTTTTAACGCTAGCATTGTACAGTATTTCAGAAGCTTTGAAGCAATATAAAATGCAATTTTAGCATTTTGAGCCCTTAGTTTGATATACTCATTGCTTAATGGGACTTAAAATGCATTTTTATGGACAAAACTTCTGAAATAATGGAAAAAATATTAGTATTTTCTTAATTTTGTACAATATTTACCGGTGTTTTTTTAAATTTAAATTTTAAACACGATGCTGCTGCTGTTCAAAAGACTTCCGCTTTCCGTCGGAATCAGAAATCGGTTCGGTTTTGATTTTTGATACGCCGCTACAGCTGCCAATCGGCTCAGAGCCAAAAAGCCCGAAAGTCGAGCAGTAGTACACGAATTCTCCGAATCGATATTTCCGAGTATAAAACTCCGAATCTCGGGCCTTGAACATTTACGTCTGTAAAAGCTCACACCTCCGGCCTTGAGTTGATCTCGTGTTCAGTTCGTGTTCTTCTGTTCCCGTTACCCAGTTTTCATCCTTCATTTGTCTCGTATTACCTTTTCGAGATAGATTATTTTAACGCATCAGAAAAGTCCATTAGCTTCAATTTTCAATCTGTAATCATCTCTGAAGCGAAAAGCAAATCTTACCTTGATTTCGGTCATTATCTTTTGACGCAACGGAAGAGCAAAGAGCCCCTCAATTTCCTGCGTCCTTGTAATTTTCCAACGCTGTGAATCAGTTAACGTTTGACTTCACGCAAGATATTTGTCTCGTCAGCCTCAATAGCTAAAATTCGTGGAACCCCTTCGTCATTCCTTGAGTGTGACACGTGTTAGACGGAGCGGAGACGACTTGTCAGCTTAGTTGCTCATCCCTATCCTTATAATCCATATCCTATTGTTCTCCGACTTTTTACAAAGAGCAGCAGCAGTCCCTTATTCTTATCGAAAGCAAGCCAGAAGAGCCCTTCGAATTCAAAGTTCTTCCATTTCCGGTCCTTCGAATCTTGAAGCATCAGTCAGTAATATTTGTAGACTTTTGTCCACGTTCTCCAGAGTCAACATGGTTTGGTACACTTCTTTAGACGGGGTCGAGGATAAAGCGGTATTTAAATACACTTAATTTAATTAAGTTTTAATCATTTCAATTCGTTGTTCTGTCGAATCAAAATTCGTCGCTGTTTGAACCGCCCTGTAGGGGCATTATTTAGTTCATTGAAACTGACGAGCTGTATCTTTTATTTAATTTTTTAACTGATCTATTAAATTTGAAATCTTTAATTAATTGCAGATGGTTGGACTCCGCCCTGTAGGGGCATTATTTAGTTCATTGAAACTGACGAGCTGTATCTTTTATTTAATTTTTTAACTGATCTATTAAATTTGAAATCTTTAATTAATTTCAGATGGTTGGACAAAGCGGAAATTCAGAGCAGCAGGTGGCCGGAAATGCAATTACGTACCTGGACCACATGTGCGCTCTGGACATTGACTCCAAGGCACCAAGAAATCGTTTGTCTGGAATCATCTGTACCATTGGACCGGCTTCCCGTGAGCCTGCGGTGCTTGTTGAGATGATGGAGACGGGAATGAACATTGCTCGAATGAACTTTTCTCATGGGTCACATGAGTATCATGCTGGTACCATTGCTAATGTGAGAACGGCCACGGAAACTTACTCCAAGAAATTGGGCATGAACTTCCCATGTGCCATTGCATTGGATACCAAGGGTCCTGAGATCCGTACTGGGCTTTTGGAGGGCGTAAGTATTGAATAAATGTCTGACATTAGTATTTGACCTTGTCAGGAAAGCAAATAATAAAAATATGTTATTTATACGCAGGGTGCCTCAGCCGAGGTTGAAATGAAGAAGGGCGATACCGTGAAATTGACTACTGACGCCGCGTTTGCAGAAAAATGCAGCGAGATAGGTCGTTTACCTTGACTATGCCAATATTACCAAAGTGGTCAAGCCCGGAAATCGCATTTATGTGGATGATGGTTTGATTTCTTTGGTGGTCAACGAAGTCGGTAAGTGATATTTTGAAACGAATAATCATACAAATGCATAGGTTCAAAACAAATAGATCACTATCACTGTCCAAATTGTAAAATTCAATCCTTGATCTGTTCTGCAGGTGCTAATTTTCTTCTCTGTGAAATCGAGAATGGTGGTAAATTGGGCAGTCGCAAAGGTGTCAATCTTCCGGGAGTTCCTGTAGATCTTCCAGCCGTCTCCGAGAAGGATAAATCCGATTTCATGTTTGGAATTGAACAGGGAGTTGACATGGTCTTTGCATCTTTCATTCGTGATGCTGCTGGTGTTCATGAAATCAGGAAAATTTTGGGTAAGATAACTACATGGAAAATCAAAAATACACTAAGATATTTTATACCATGCCAGGATTATGTTAATTGACTATTCTTGTGGGATATTTATAGGCGAAAAAGGCAAGAACATTTTGATTATCTCCAAGATTGAGAATCATCAAGGAGTGAAAAATTTGGATGAAATTATTGCCGCTTCCGATGGTATCATGGTCGCTCGAGGTGATCTTGGAATTGAAATCCCACCAGAGAAAGTATTCTTGGCTCAGAAGGCTATGATTGCCAAGTGTAACAAGGTATTTAAAACATTTCGAATGCTTACGATTGATTCCTGCTATTTTCGAATCGATAGCTCAAATTCTAAATGGTATTTATTCCAGGCTGGAAAACCAGTTATCTGCGCTACACAAATGTTGGAATCCATGATCACGAAGCCACGTCCAACTCGGGCTGAAGGTTCAGATGTTGCCAACGCTATTCTTGATGGTGCTGATTGTGTGATGTTGTCTGGTGAAACCGCCAAGGGAGATTACCCTCTGGAATGTGTAAGTACCGGTTTCAACTCGGGCTGAAGGTTCAGATGTTGCCAACGCTATTCTTGATGGTGCTGATTGTGTGATGTTGTCTGGTGAAACCGCCAAGGGAGATTACCCTCTGGAATGTGTAAGTACCGATAGAATCAAGGTACTTTTGGAACCGCTGCCCTACTTGATGATTTGAAGTATTAACATCGTGGAAGTTACGTAGCGGTAGCAATTCGCGGTAGCGGTAGCAATTCGCTAATCAGTTGTCTTTTCATTCTGACAAATTCCAGGTTCGAACAATGGCGAATATTTGTCGCGAAGCTGAAGCAGCACTCTGGCATCATCAGCTCTTCACTGATCTTGTGGCTCAGGTCGTGGTTCCTACTGACACACCCCATACCATTGCAATTGCCGGAGTTGAAGCGTCACATAAAATTAAAGCAGCTGCTTTTATTGTTATTACCACTTCTGGGCGTTCGGCTCATTTGGTATCAAAGTATAGACCACGGTGTCCTATCGTAAGTGTTGATGAATCATACCTAATAGCGTTATATAATTTCTGTATGAGCGTTGCCTTACGTAACAAATTATTTCTATTGCGTGCTTAGATTGCTGTTACCAGACACGCCCAAGTTGCACGTCAGTGTCACCTGTTCAGAGGAATTTTACCTATTCAGTACGAAGGTATGTCATCAATATTGCTCCGATAAATACAAATTATGCGAATTCGTTGTTACTAATTTCGCTGTCTTTGGTTTAGCTCCCACTTTGTCCGACTGGATGGACGACGTGAATGCCCGAGTGAACCACGGAACTGAATACGCCAAGAAGCGCGGTATGATCAAGACCGGTGACCCTATCATTGTTCTCACGGGCTGGAAGGCTGGTTCTGGATTTACCAATACCATGCGCATCATTTACGTCGAGTAAATCCTATCAAGATCCTACCATCAGTATCACAGTCATTATTAGACGAATTACGTATTATATCTAGCAAATGTAAATGGTAACTTATTCGAGGTCAAATTATGGGTGCCCAGTTGCCGGTTGAATTACATATAGACTATTTTCTTGAATCTTGACTTGAGTCATCCTTCCGACGACCTAGTACCTTAGCTAATGATAGAACTAACAGCTTTCGCGTGACCCTCTGACATGACCATCGTTCACCGGACACAATGAACGTCGAAACTTAACTATGTTTTAGTTTCCCCTGCAGTCCAGTGGTTTTAGCACTTTGTTCGAGTTTTAGGGATTCCCGACTAATTGTAGTTCATGTCAGCAGTGAAGTGATCTATGAGTACCTATGAATAAATACGAAAGTTAATTGAAAACTATAACTCCCCTGTCTAATTATTTCAAAGCCGCTGCATGCTGCATTAATCAATCGCGCGTTAAACAGGTTATGAGTTTTTCCGAAGTTTTTTGTTTGTTTTTTATTATTTTGTATTTTGATTTTTAAAATATTTTTTTATAAAAAAGACAATTATTACGATTAATGTAATGTGTATCTATATTTGTGCCACAAGGCAATCTTTTCAGCGCTAAACGTCAACTTAACTATAACGACTTTAAAAGTCGAAGCTGGAATCCCTACCAGAGGATTTCAACAATTAAAATATTTACAATAAATAATCCGTCAACTACAACCAAAATTCACATCCAGTGTTCAACAGGTGTGCCTAAACTCTACAACTATAATTACGAATTAAAATCACACAAAGCCTGCTCAAATCACCGAATGTTATCGAAATCAATACTTGATTAAACCCAACTCAAACAAAAACAAATCTTGATTGCAACAGCAAAACGAAGCACAATTTTTTATATATTTTTAGATCTATTACGTTTTCAGTACAAAATAAGAAGAGAAATGCAACTTTTTTGCGTAGTTTACACGTAATTAAAATTAAATGAGAAGAAGTACAGTAGCAGTGATAAAAAGAACAATAGATCCTCATGAGACAGGTTGAGGGAAATTAATTCTAATAGCACTACTAGACTGCGTATATCGTCAGTCTTTAAAATTTACATGTGGGTAAATGATTCACTTTTTCATTCAAACACAATTCAATTACAAGAATCCTGACAAAATTCCAAAATACTAATATAATACCCTACACCAAAACCACAATTAGGAATTCAATTAATTACTAAAACCGTTACAAAATGCAATACCGGTTTAAATCCACAAATACAATAAATTCAAGTCAAACTAATTCTAATTCTTATTTTCTAACAATGAAATTGCAGATTCTTAAGTAGATTAATAGTCAGGTTCTTCAAATTAAATCAATCTTCATCACGTCTATTCTCATGATTCCAGCAAAAAATCTTAATTCTTAAAGTGTTTCCATCATTTTCCATTCAGGTAGCATCCACGTATTTTTTGTACAGGTCAGGGGAATTAATTGCTGTGAAGTTTCTTTACTGGTCACGGCGTCTGGCATTTGAAGACTGTTAGGAAAGAAAATAATAAAACAGATATTAGTTCAAGCTGTTCGAATTCACTTAGCAAAATATTTAAAGATAAGGTAGCAAGTTATAGAACTACCCAAGAATTGGACTTAGGTTTAACTCAACTAAAATTAGGTATCACATGAAAAATTAAGTATCATGTAAGTACGCTAACTAGCTAATAATTTAACGCTAAAGTAGTCCAATATCTTAGGCTTAGGTTTTAAATTAAGGCTTAAAAGTATGAAACTATGCAAGTAAAGTATGCAAAAATGTATTATGCTCGAATCTACGTAGGTAACACTAATTACAGGAAGTCATGAACCAATCACAATCGGCATACTCGTCGAGCCATGGACTCGGTATTGACGATTTTTCGTCAATCGCTAGCTTGCAGATTTTCGATTGTGCTTGAGTTCTTCACAGTTCAGTTTCAACTTCGTCGTATAAAGGCCATTACGAAGTTGAAGCCTGAACCGATGACGAAACAATTTTTTAAAAAACTACTCAACTCACCAAACTTACTCTTGGAATATTCGTATGCTTGTCAATTGCCTTATTTCAAATATAAAAAAAGAGGAACGAGTCATATTTATAATCTATTTTCAAAGCTCCTTATTACATTCGCTTCTCAAATTATTACAATATGGCTCGCATTTGGAGTATGGAACTGCGTCCAAAGGAATCAGGATGGAAATCTTAGGACTAAGGATTTGAGAACTGTGTAAGGAATGAGAAGGATGGTTGATTTGATTTGGTGAAGAACTCTATTCTTGTTGTGGGTTCAATTGATCGGCAGAGAAGAAGAGTTTCCGCTGCACACATTTCATAAGGGGTTCTGTCCACGACGGGCTGACATTTGGTTCGACATTTCCAGAGGTCTAATATGGGCTAAACCGACAAGTGTCCGACGGTTGTCCTTGCTCACATCTGTCCTCGAAATGACGGGACTTGCTCATGAAGACAGTACCCCCTCCTTGTGTTGCTTCATTTTTCAGTTACGAAAATGAGTCACTCCGCACTCTGGTCCATGCCCACAACGCTTGGCACTGATGGCCAAGTTCTTCCTGTATTCACTGCTCACTCACATAACCACCCCATACCCGGTAAACCCACCCTTGGGTCACTTACGGGCTAAGTGGATGCATTTTTGTATATTTCTATGCTTGTTTATCCTTTATCCGTTATCAGTTGTTATCGTTATCATTGAACATTGAATCAATATCAAAGTTTCGTAGTTTCCTTTTTTGTAAATCCCAGCTAACGTTAACCCAATTAAAACGTTATACATTTACCCTCCAGGCTGAGAGTTAATCGTTTGTATCGGGAAGGGTGGGCGACCTATACATAACAGAAAAACACTCAAGTCAATAAATATGTTCACCTGTTAAAAAAAATCAAGTTCAAACAAAATTATTCCTTTGTTCTTGAAAACACACTCAAATCCCTGTTGGTTGGTAATTGTGGGGTCTTGAAAGCAAAACTTCAACTTGAAACAATGGGTCTGATTTGGGCAAAAAAAGCAAACAGCTAAACATAACCCCCACCAAGTCCATATCCACTGGTTGTGTCGGGAGCATCTGCATTTTCAGTTTATTAAAAAACCCAGCATCATGGCAATCCACAGACACAGTGCCAGCTTCTCACACGATCAGAGCAGGATAATAATCAGGTTGACCAAAGTTTTCGAGGCGGAGAGCGGTTTTCAATTCTCATTCCGTTCCCCCGTCCATAGGATTGACATTGAACATTGAAGGCAAGGATGTTGTTTGAATTTGAATTCTCGGAAGGCTTAAATACGAGCACCTCAACCTCAAACTAAAATTGATTAACTCTAACGGCTCTTATGTAAAAAAAAAACTAACTACAAATCGAACAGACACGATCAGGTTGTCAATTCCTACATGTCTGTTCAATTGTATGTCTCTAATCGAGCAGGTACTATAATTTACTTATGCAATATAGTCCTGTTACTCGACAACAACAAAAACGATTATCAAAGTAGCCGATTTAATTAACGCCATTTTACAGTCTAATTAGGTATTTGTTAAAGCAGAAGCAATGACCAATGACCCAGGATGCGGGTGTATGACCTTGCAAATTTTTAGCATGCTAATCCAACCAACGTCGTAATCATAGATCTAAAACTTAATTACGTACTTAAAATTATGAAATATAGAGATTACTTACGAGGATCGTAGTCATAAGTCAAGGTGCGAGTCGCGAAGTCCATGTGCGTCGTGAGAATCTGGCTAGGCTCAACGACGTTCTGCAGGGTAGCTGGATTGATAGCAGCAACTTGACCCTCGGACAAGCTTGGAGCCATCTGAACTCGAATTGGACCAAATGCATCTTGGGCAGGTGGCAAGACGACAGCCAGGTACTGGAGGATCTCGGCTTTCAATGAATTGATTCCATTTCCAGCCAGGACCTTTTGCCTCTCTGCAGCCAGTTCAATGTCCCTCTGCTCAAGCCGCTGAACATAGGAAGCGAGGGTAGCTTTCAATTCGGCATTCTCGGTTTCCAAACGGGTAATCCTGTTCTTCATCTCGGCTTCCATTTGCTTCTTCTTGTCACGATTGGCCTTCGCAGCCTTAGCATTTCGAACCGAGTGATTGTTAGGGTCATTCAACTCGTACTTCTTGATTTTCTTGCTCGGCTGTGGTGTAGCAGGAGGGGAAGCAGGTTGAACAACTGTCTCGGTGCATGGCACAGCAGAAGACGGAGCAGAAGCAGCTGGACGCTTCTTACCACGTGCTGGGGTAACCAAGGTGGACAAGACAGGCTTCACATCTTCGGTCAAAAACTCTGGGGTGGCTGAGCCGATATTGTTGCGAATCAGATGTCCTGACTTTCGCCTTCCGTTCGTACGAGCAGGAACCTGGGGATTGGGTGGAAAAGCTGGTGCACCTGTTGTCGGAGTGTTGAGCTCCTGAACATGGACTGGAGCCACAACAGTGGGCTTTTGCATCGTTGCAAGAGGGGAAATGATTGCGGGATCCAGGGTGGTGGTACCGTTGATGTACTTGTTCAAGAATTGCAGATTATTGTCATCTGCAAGTGACTGGGCGTCTTCACCCAGAAACGAGAGTCCTGATTCCTGATCGTTGATAAAGTTTTCAACAAAATTCTTTTCGAAGAAATCAGCTGGCAAGAAGAGTTCCTCGTCCGTAGGAGAATAGCCGGCAGGAGTAGTAGCGATACCCTCCATTGGTTCTTCAGGCATCGGAGAATTCACGGAAGGTGGAGATGACATGAAATCAGAATACCCAATATCGGCAAGGTTCAGAGTAGTTTCTTCCATGTTGAGATTGAAAAAGCTTGAGTCCATTAGAGGGAATAAGTCGGAGTCAGGTGACAATGAAGCCAGTGAAGCTTCTTCCCAGTCCCTCTCGAAATTGATCCTGGAGAAATTCAGGAATTCCTCGAATCTGATGGCTTCCGAGTCTTCAGTTCCAGGAAAAAGACAGTAATCATGCATTAGTAAAGCGCTATGCATATTTACCTTTCAGCTCACTTTACAAGTGAACCCGAAAAATTTTAGCTCGTGAGCTGGTAGTACCTGGTATTTAAATTATCAACAACGAGTTGATAGGAATAAAAGGAATGAGATTTCGTTCAATACGTCTCAGGAGGACCTGTCAACAATACAAAAACAAAACAATTCGTTAGATATTAGAACTTGAACTCAATAAATCTGAAAAAATATAAGTCTGAAAATAAACAACTCTGAAAATGGTAACACACAATTCAAAATAAAATACAATTGGTCTTCTATTCTCTATCTATACATTTACCATTGTCGTTCACCTCACCTCAGTTGTAATATTTCGTACTATAAAGGCCTTAATGGTTAATTCAACTGATTACTATTTAAACTTAATTGACAATCCAGGTTAACTTCGCTGTTAGACTGTTACAAGCGAAAAGATGAGTTAGCACTATTTTCAACGCTAGCAGCTATGCCCTATGCCCAATGCCCAGCAGTGAGCAGAGAGATTTGGCTGATGCAACACCTTTTACACAGATCAAGTCCAAGCCAAACGTTTTGTCCACAAGTTAGTACACGTAGTGTAGGCCAAAATGTAACCCAACCCCCCTCTGCTTCTCCTTCTCCAAATCTATACAAACATTGCTAACTTTCTCTACTACTTAACTAGTTCTATGTAGTATCTGCCTTTGTCTAGTGTTCAGTTCATGTCCACCCCAAAGCTTGCTATACCTATCTTCCGTCATGTCATCCCCAACCCCTCAACAATAGACTCGAAAGACCTTATGATAGGAGCCATATCCCATATCCTAATAAAACAGCTAAAGAAGTATAGTCTACTATTATTATATTACAATGTCCCGATGCCATTTTGCAATAGCCGTGCCTATAGAATTGGTGAAATCAATGGCAAAGGCAAAGGGGCGAAATCAAGGCTATGATTTACGTCATATATGCTGAAGAACTACCTGTAGAATTGTGGGCTTTGTACTATGCAATATGCAATTACCCTGCAAGCAACCGAGGAGAAGAGGGAGGACGAGGGCATGAAATGAAAGAACAGAATACAATAGGCAGAGTAGGAGAGCAAAAAATGGCACATCGCGCAACTGAAGTGGAAGCTGATGACTCATACCCCCTATTATCACCTGACTTTCAATAGCTAGCTTCATTACCACCGAGTTGAACAACTTTCATCCGTCTCCTTGCAAAAACACTAGTTTAGCAAACATGAACAGTCTGAATCAAAATTGAATTCCAATTCATAGTACACTTAAATTGAATATAGAGTAATCAAATCAATCACTAATCATGGAATTGACATTTAATATTAAACTGAATGTTACACTTCAGGAACGCGACTAATTGTTGAAGTTATTTCCATACCTTCTCCTCATTTGTCATTCATTCATTCTTTTCCTCATCAATCGATTACTAGACCGATTATTACCTACTCTTTTCCTATCGTGATCCATCGTCCGCCCCCGCCTTCCCCCAATCCTACCTAGAAGACTGAGCATGTAAAAAATTAACTGAACAAGTACTCGACTAAGCGGAAAACGGGTGTGGACTTTTCACTTTGCCCATTACAACACTTGACAATTGACATAACATTTACATTCCACTCAGCATCCAGCATTCGACTTCGAATTCCTATCCCTAAAAAATCCTATTTTATACTGGTCGCATAGTGCTTGATTATGACATGACTGCCGTCGTGGCTGGAGCTGGATACATAACATATACGATACATGACATATGACATAAGACCTAATTCTAATCCAATATTGGATTATGCAAACCTCAAATTTTATTCCTTCATTTCATACTTGTAATTAAATTACCCTTTAACTCACTGCCAGCCAAGCTGCAAGCGTAAGCCAACTCTTAACAAATGACATTATGATGTCTGACATTCAAAATTTAACTTTCAACCCGAAACAATTGCCAATGCACAATGGTGAATGATTATTATTAAATGTTGAATGTAAATGTGAGATTACTGCAAAAAAAAAAAAAGATGTACTTATTTATGCACGAATATGGAAAAGGTGCGATCGACCGTTGACCCTCAACCTCAACCTCAGCCAGTAGGTGGTAGGGCATAGGTTACAGGTAAGTGTAAGTGCCATGTTGTATGTTAAGTTAAGTAAGTGAGCCAATTGTTGATTGTTACAAGCAACAAGTCACAAGCGCAAGTGACAACGAGCAATCAATTGACATGAACGGTACTTATTGTACCTTCTTTAACTGCCGTTCGCATTCAATACACAATGCAACAAAGAATTCAACGACCAATTAAAAAAAATTGAAATTATCCGAAAATGTCTTCTACTGCCGAAACACTAAATGCAAACTGAAAATCTGGCAAAAACAAAACTGGAGTTCTGAATCTGAATGAGTACTTACGTTTTAAATGAGGACACAGCGGTCAATAATACTGGTTACTGTTGATAGTTGAGGAGTGACTTGAGGTCAGGTCACTTCTAAGGTGGCAGACAAACTGAAAAATCAGAAGACTGGCCTTCGACGTCTTCAGTTCACGAAATGTAGGGATGGAATGAGGCAAAGCCAGAACCTGGGCCGAGGTAAAGATCCTCTGGTTTCCACGAACGAGTCTTGACGTGATCCTCGGGCCGTTGCCAGACCTAGGCTTACAATGACCAACTCAATGGGCCACTTGCCGCATTATTTAGGCGGTAAAGGGTCGGTTCAAATAGACACAAATACGGCATTTGAGTCATGAACTACTTGCCGCATAAAATAACACGTGTTTATACAAGTAAGCCGTCATGCAGAATGTGCGTGTAACTCGTCATTAGGCCTCACCGAGCTCGCAACACTGTAGAAACCCTGCTCCGCCTCCTGCACAGTGATTGGCCTGACCCAGAAAAACAGGATTCATCAGGCGAACGTTCACTTTGGAATTTGGAAAAAGCGGCCGCCCTGCAGGCCAGTGCAGGATTGGACTGAAATGACGTCTTTCGGCTAAATAAATTCCTTTGTTTTTCATGCATGCTGGTCAGATTCGGCCCTGCTCCACGTGCATTTTGCATACAAACAACAACAATGCATAGCTACGTATGGCTGGAATCGTATATTAAAAACTAATTCTAATATTTACCTGTATTTTTAACTTTTATTTGAAAATTGGCTATTGTTTTGAAAATTTTAAGTATTTAAAAGCTTATTCTAGTTGACGAGAAAATAACCTTAGCTCCTTTCAAACCTTGCGCGGTGTGGTGTCGATTATCTACCGTTTTTCAGTGATTTCAGGTTTAATTCTTGACAAATTGCCTATTGTGTTAAAAAATTGAACTTCTGCTTCTGCTGTTTCTGTTGTCTGTTTTTCTAATTTGTATTTGCAATTAGCAGTTTGAAAGGCTTTACGTGCATATGGTGGTGGTATGAACATGGTGCTTTTAAATAGTATTGCCGTGTATATTTGCCATTTGCTTTTGTAATTTTCAATCGTTAAATATACCGTCAAAAATGTCACTTATAGGTGGGAAATTCTGTGTCAAATTTAAATTCAGAACCGAACCGAACCGGCGTCATCGAGTAATTACGCCCGAGTTATGGTTAAGACAAATTCTCTTAACTTAATTGTATTTGAATTATCGTTGATCCTTGATGTCGCGTGCGTCGGTTATCGTTTTCAGTGCATTTTGATTTTAACATGTTTCATGTCCAATGTACAGCTGAATATCCTGATCCTGACTTGATCCTGTATACGAACTTGAACGTTCTTGTTTGAACAGACTTAAAGCGGACGAGGACAAGGACCAAGATTTTTAAGAAAACTGTCAAGGGCTCTGTCTGAGAATCAAGGGTACCTGTCCTTTCTTCAAGGAGACATTTCTTGCAAGCTGGGACAGGAAAGCCGCAGCGCGTTTCAAATAAAAGGAGCATTTTCAAATTTCAAACAAAGGTAAAACCACCTAAAACCTAAACAGCCAGTAGCACGTTCAACGGAGTTTTCATTTCAACTTACCTTTTAGCTACAATTACGAATTACAAACCTAAAAATAGAAAATGCCTAAAGGGTCAAGGGACACCCATACCAAAACCTCGAGAACAATACAGCTTACTTCAACCCAAATATATCGCTCTTCGAAGAATTTTCTAGCTTCGGGGATTCCCTGGAACGGACAGAATAGAAGGAACAAGCGTCCTTTGATGACTAATGAAATGAATTTAAAATTAGATGGATGCCTATTTATTTGCATGTACTTCGAACGATATTATGAGTTTATTTCCATATATTTAATACCAAGATTCCATAGGCATATTACACCACCAAACATAACGCTATTTCTTGCGAAATTTCAACAATTATTGTTCCTAACTAATTAAGGTTCAAAGTAAATTAAATATGTCAGGTGTAGTGAACAACGCAACGGTCAGGAAAATTTAATTCTTTTAAAATGATAAGTAAAATCAAAATCAGATCCTTAATTTGAGACTAAGAGGTTCTACATAGTTGGAAATAGGGAATAATATTAAATTAAATTCTAAGCTAAATTAGTCCCGGTAAACAAAAATATATGCTGCAAACTTAAATTATGCAGACAATTTCAATACATTTTCGGCTTCCAGTACAATTGTATAATTTGCAATGTAAATATAATCTAAAAGTTGCTTCGCACCTCCGAACACGGCACTTATTTGATTACAATACAGTATTCTATCTTAAATATTCTAAATTGTACTTGTAGTTAACTCAAATTGCACCCAACGACGACCCAACTTGTGTGAACAATGAACAAACCACAAACCCTTCCAAATTCAATTAACATTCCAATATTTAAAAAAAGGCAACGAGAGGCTACAGCTAATAAGACTATACTACATAAAATGTCTCGTTCCCGTTCAATTAACAATAATCTCAACTAATACCTCTAGCATTTCTTATTGTTAACATTCACAACACCTAATTTCTAATCCTAACACCTAAGACAACAAGGCTCTGCAATTGTTGCACAAAAATTCGTTATATATTTAACATTCGTTCTCTAAAGCTAAACTGACGAAATCATAATTTAGTCTATCTTTGGAAAAATACTAGTTAACGTTATTCTATCTGAATTCTAAAACTCTCGGGGTATTTTAAAGTATTATACTGGTACTTTATGTCCGAAATACAGCGTACAAGAATAATTAGTTGCAATATTACATAACTTGTGTATAACATCCAGAATCAAAATTCGAGCTAAACATTAATTTAAAAACTTAATTCAGGTCAAAAAATAAAAATAATAGTAATAAAAAATGCGTGGACAGATATGACAAGAAACGAATGAAGTAAACTACAGCAGTTTAACATCACAAATCACAACACAATGAGAACGTACTTGGCCAAGACATTCAATTCACACGTCACACAGAGGAACGAACAACATCTATTATTTCTTACCTAATTTATGACATTTAATTTCCAATTTCCTATAACTAATTTGAACTCTCGATTCCTTGAATTCCCTTATTTATTAGTATTACACATGTGGAGGCGTGGCATTGTCATTGTGATCCCGTCTTCCGTATTTCACCATGATTGTTAAATTCAGGTGGCTGTCCTTCCAAGAGTTTTAACTTACAAGTGCAAGTGCACTGTTTTCAAGATTAGTCGACTGGAAGATAACTGAACAGCTTGAACTTGTCTCGAATATGAGGCCGAACGTCTTCGTTCTGAAATTCAAATAGCATCGATTAGAAAAAAAAATTATTTCAGAATTTTCGCATGTTATACGCTTGGTTCTCGTAAACCACTTACCATATTGACCAAACTTTCTAAGAAAGGAACCAGCTTCATCAGCTCCTGATCATTCTGGTCAATAAACCAACTTTCAATGGGAATTCCATTCTCCAACTGAAATTAGAATAAATAAACCAGTGCGTAAATTTCATGTTTACAACATCAAGTCAAGGAAAACGATGCATTAAAAATTAAAGTGAAAAATTCAAATTACCTGATAGCCAAAGGCCTGAATCGAGTTATCCACAATGATAACTTTGGAAAGGTCTCTTCCAAGAACGCTCAAGTCCTTGATGTATTTTCCGTTGACACATAAACAATGTTCACGAAATAGTCTGTATCTGTAATAACAGGATAATGGAAAATAACAGTTAATAAACCATATCAATTAATTCTGAGTAATTGAAGACAAATTGTTAACTCTGATTAAAAAACTTCACACAGAAACACATCACGATTTGGAATAGGTTGATAAAAACATTTAAATAACCCCAACTTACTTGATCAACTTTCTTTCAGGATCCAATAAATCCAAAATCTTATTCGCGTATACTTTTTTGGAAGCTGTGAAAAGGATGACTTCAAACATGGATGAAACTCTTTCCAAGAATTCACGGAAGAACGGTCTCGTGCGTCCGTAAACCTGCAAACCAGAATTAACCAAATTGAACTTAGATTTTTCATATCGGCTTCCGATAACCTAATTTCAGATTTCATCGGCTGCGAGCTGCGAAAATGGAAAGCATTAAGTTTTGCTTTTGCTAACTAGTGTCTTAATTCGTCTTTTCAAGATAACTTCGTAATTTTTCTCTTATCGATTCATTATCATTAGGCATAGAAGCTACCAGACAGACGCTGTATCTTCTACATTTCAGTTTTATACCATTGGCACAGGCACAACTGCATTTCAAGCTCGATAAAAGATACAGTATTTCCACAAGTAAAATGTAAACCTCAAAGCCAGCATATTGCAAAAACGCCAATCAAAACAATTAACTGGTGGCCTCAGGACCTCTGAGGAAGATTAGAAATTCCTTATAGTTAAGTAGTTAAATAGGAGAGTGCAGTGCAAGACTATTGGTTTGGTAGAACTTCACTTCATTCTAAATAATATCAACAGCTTTATACCAAACGAAATTTGAACTGTAGACTCAAAAGCACTGTGCACAAAAGAATTATGTTAAAAAATCACGAGCTCAACTCAACTCAAAAAATGATTTAATTATATACTAGTAAAAATTAGCTGCCAATTAAATACTTTATTTTATTGTTTTAGAATTTAGAAATCGTATAGGCATTACTCGAATATCTATGGACGTTACGTTAATGTTTCGTCGATTTAAAGTAGCCATGAGTTGAACAAATTTTTAGGCTCCAAACCGAAAATTCCATACAGGCAGGCGAAACTTTCAAAAGTAAAACGCGGTTTAGGTAAACTAAAACAGTGACCATGACGGTAAAATCAGTGACCTCACCTGGTACGTACAATCTTGACAAAGTACCGGGAAGGAAAATGAAGCATCTGTCATTTCATTGAGACTACAATGCACAAGGGTTTCATCCAAGTCCAAAACTAAACTGTATTTAGGTGAACTTCGGGTTTTGAGTGGAAGAATAGGAACTCGGGTCTTCATGTCATCTGTGAGTGGTGGAAGGTGCTTGATGAAGAAGTACGGATTGACCTCCCAGTACTCTTCATTGTAGTAAATCTCATTATTTGCACCTGCATAGGCATAACCATAGCCCAAACCCATTGTGAAGAAAAACAAATAAAAATATCAAGTATTAGTTCAGATTCAAATTTTTTAAGTCAACTTGTAAACGCAGCGAGTGTTGAACAGCGACTGAGTCGCTCTGTGTTAGAATATACTAATTTATCTGAATTTAGAAGTCACAAGCTAATAATCTTCATCTTCCCCCTTGAGTGGGGTTATATATTTAAGACTCTGCCTATGTTTTTTTTAATCAGCACATTTTTCAGAAAGCGACGACGCTACTCAAAGAGCTCAAAACTGGGGTTGGGGTTGGGACTTCCTTAGAAGCCAGTACTTATCAGTATTAGTATCGAAGGATTCTCAGCGTCATCAGCAGGCTATAGGAAAATTGTTTACTTATTTCTTTTACCTCCTAGCAAACTGCTAGTTGGTAACAGAGGGATAAGTAACCTTTTTAGTGATCTGTGATCTCATTTACTGCCTACTTCTTCGTTCCAGATTTTTAAGACATATATAATCGTGTGACCCAGAGACTACTGAATTGAATACTGAATTAGGGCATAATATCTAAGCTAAAACAAATAAATATAAATACGCACTTATTAGTAAATAAGGAAGGATTACGTCTTGGTCAGCGCCAGCGTAGTATTCACTAATTCATGTATTGCATAATCAGTTAGTGATGATGGCAGAATACCGTGAACCATAACTAATGATTTTGATTTGCATCATCAACATAAAAATACTTGTTTACTGTTGACAATTTGTTGTTTAAGAAAATCCGCTTAAAGTCAGGAGTCAAATATTTAAATGCACAATTTGAGATTTACGAGAATTCAGACGTTGCAGTATTCGTTTCGTTAGCGTCTTGTGTAGGTACATATTTTGAGTTTGGTCATGTTGCGCTGTTTCGCTAGGGAAGATCGTAAGTTGCGATTTTTGAATCGAATCGAAAGTTGCATACGACACGGCGAAACCAAATCAAATTATTTAGTTTTTCACTTCTAAAAATCATCGACGGCATATGCACAGAATTGACTTGAGTATTATCTGCGTACACAAAGTAATTACAAATGTCGGGTCAAGATCAATAGTCAGGCGACAAGATGAGTCCAATGAAATAGGTACCCTTACTAAATGTTTCAAAGATAACCTCAGGAGGAAACCCAGGAAACAGAAGCGTATTATATGAAGATAAAAGTTACGAGAAACGCGTGCTATCAAATGTCAATGTCAACTATTCCGTCATTAATGTCAAGGATAAAGATGTAACAACTGCTAATTA
>VNWX01000609.1:0-20008 GCA_009869905.1 Ceratophysella communis | reverse complement strand
AAGCCAAACGAAGGTAAAATGGGAGGAGGTGAGGGAGGTCCGAGTGAAATTGAATTAATTGACATTCCGGAGCTGGATGAGGTAAGACCCGTATGATCCATTAAGTTTCCCTGACTTGACAGCAAACCTTCACCCATGCTGCCCAAAATCATTTCACAAGTCAAGATGAACTCAATAAAACTGATATTGTCGGCTCATGCAAATTAGCATTGCAAATTTCCAATGTTTGTCAATTCAGCACAAAAGTTTGAACTTCACAGAATAAAGCACGCGAACAGCACGCAGACGAATTTCTGTTTACTCAAGACCAGACAGAAGAAAGCGTCTTTTCCAGTTCGATCGAGCTACTTATGCTTATTGTTCGGAGAAAGGGTTTGGCGTCATGTTCAGTGTTTGGAGGACAATAGGGAAGTGAGTAGGCTTGAGTCTCAATCGACTCCTTTTAGCTGAGCACTTGAGAGGGGCCAAGGGTCTGTTTACAACAATAAGGTTCGTTTTTTGATCTGTTGATCTGATCTCAATAGGTCTGTTTCTGTTGAGAGAGTGCCTGGTTGACGGTCTGTGTTCCCGGTACGGATTCCGGTTCTTGTTGGGCCACCAAAAAGTCCCAGCCCACATGGAGGATTTTCGGTGTGGAGTGGTTGGTTGACTTTTACTTGTACTTAGGCTCAGGTTCCATCCTTCTTTCTACGATTACCATTTGATTATCATGCGCGCCCAGCACTCCACATCTCTACTCCACAATTCAATTGTTCTTTTTTGCCTCTGCTCACGAGCAGCTCTTCTGACTGAGCCGATCTCCTGTAGCAAAGCCAAATCTACAGAGATGCTTCTGTTGTAAAGTGGTCTCCCCCTTCTTGGGTCCAAACGGGTGGAGTTTAAAAAGTTTTGGGCAGGCAGGCAAAATATTATTATTTGGATTTGGACGGAGGGCTTTGCAGAAAAGTTATGAATATTTTCTATCGTCACGCACAACAACGCACAACCCAAAACCTGTATTAATGAGTCTCGCTCCGCTTCTTAATGGTCATGTAAAATGCTTCTCTCATTCCAGTTTTATTGGCGGAATTAATTGGAATTAAAAAGGGTAGCGGGTAGTTGCACTAGCTCTATGGACTCATTAACACCCTTTTACACGAGTTTTGCTTCATTTTTCAAATTATAATTTGTTCTTTTTTCATGTAGTCTGAAAATTATTGATATCATGGGTGGGTCTTTGCATGTTCTTGATACTGAGGGGCTATTTCGCTGTGGACTATGGACTACATGGCTCCTATTTTATATAACCAAATATTTTGTAATTGCGTTGAAAACAGAGGAACTTTTGGTTAATTTAATGAAATATTATGAATCAGTACCACTACTCTGTTCAATTTATTGGGTAGGCCGCAGGATCAAATTTAGATAAATCGGCTAGATTGAAGTAGGCAAACGTAAATGGATCCTATAGAAATAATGTAGGGAGTTTATTAACTGAAATTATTTTATATTAAAATTTTGAGGTAATGCGCCTTTTCCAAAAAATTCTCATTTCAAAATTCAGAATTCCTAACGCTGTTCCTCGCTTAAAAATCATATAAAACTCTACGCCAAGAACCGACAGGTCGGGCAAAATAACCTGCCTGACCCCGAACTCAGCATTCATCTAATTCAAGACGATGGCTCACCCACTCAGGGATGTTGTCTCAGCGTGAAATTAAGCCTTATTACAACAACCTCCGTCAGTCCATATCAAAATAAACAATGTTTCATTGTTGTGTGGCCCAAAACAAGAGAAACTTCATTTATAGATTTATTTCCTCCTAATGACGCTGCACTAATCATTATCTCTCCTGAATCATGGACACTGCTAGTTTGCCTTTCACCCTTCCGTGCCTCTCCACCTTAACACAATTCAAACCACCCCTTCAGTCCAAATTTTTCAATTTCGACCAGCGCTCCGCACCCAAGCCAAATTCAGAAAAATAGAACAGAACATGATTTTCAATTTGTAAAATACAAGAATGAATTATTGATATTTGTTCAAGAAAAGGGGTTGATTTAAAAACATTTCACACACAGTCCTTGACTTCAGCATGACTCTTTCTCACAAGGTGGAACCCTGAGGTATGACCTGTTCGGACCAAACAATTTTCACATGAAATCAATCAATTTTATTCCATGAGATTTCTAGCCAGTCTAACCCCTTCCATACCAAAATGAAATTTTCCCATTCAGCATTTGTCAATGCCTTTTCGGTCGTTTCCGAGGAAATAATGAAGAGAAGCGAGTAAATTGTAGAGTCTATAAATCCATTATTCCGAGTTGTTGGAAATTGGAAATGGGCCGGGGTGTCCCCAAAGAAGGGATGAATGGTGTAAAAACATATTGTTTGGCATTGGGTCGCTCCTTCCTGAATTGATTTGTAAAATTGTTAAATGGCAAAAGCTCCACTTTGCTCGAGTTTTTGGTTCTGTTGTGCTTTGGACTAACTGTTGATGATGACTCGGCGTCCTTCCTTGTCCACTTTGGCCCAGAGTCGACATGATTGAGAATTTTATTTTTCTCCTTTCTGTGGTCATTGTTTGGGCGGAACAATGAGGGGTAGTTAAGGGCGGTTTGTTTCCACCTTGTTTCCAGCCCAAAGTGGGCCTTTTCCCTGCCACTTACAGAGGAAAGTGGGCCCTTAGAGCCAGAACGTGCCCACTTCTCCGCTTTTATTTTCATTGACAGTCTACAAATTCAATGGAGTTGAGCAGAAGGTGAGACGAGCGAGCCGAGGCATGCTCCAAATGAAATTGCTCGTTTATCTTGTTGAAATAAATGGGGGCTCAGGACTCAGGAGATACCTCGATTTCACTGCGACTTGAACAAAACGAATAATTTAAGTGCTCGTTTGCAGCATACACACAAATCTTGACCCTTGTTATAGGGTCGACTTACTTTGATATAGATATTGATTTCCCAGTTTACGTATATTTGGTTTATCAAATACTCTATGCAAATTTGCCAAGGAATTTGGCAAAGTTATTTTAACCGATTATACTTTCCAGTAGTAAGTTAAATGCGCAATCCACCGCCCCGCGGTCAGCGGAATAATGCAGAAAAGGTTCCCTTTCCTTAGGTTTATGGGCATTTCCTTCCTTTTTATGCTTGAAGTGTGCATTATTTGGTTGTGGAGCCATAACCATTACATTTGAAGGCAGCAGTCCTAAAAACACAAAAACGAGCATTTTGGTCTTTCACTTTGTTTTCTCTAGACAACTTTATTTTGGGTTCCGCTCTTCTCAAGAAATAAGAGGCAGTAGCAAAGGATCTTGGAGACCTGACATAACCTCTTTGGAAGCTTTCATTAAGGCTCCATGCTGTTTGTTCAATGTTCTTCACGACAAAAGACATTCATCGCTCTGGCTCCTTCTGCTCTTCATTCATTTCAGTGCTTCTCAATTCATTGAGGGAACTGGAGGATGGATTCGAGTCCAGAAGCCGCCTCAACGTCTTGTTCTTCTTACAGGACAATTGACAAGGGCCCCATACCCTTTTATGATTGTCATGTGTTAAGTGTCAAGCTATGAAACCCTTCAGTCCGCATTGATAAGTGTATTTCCTAAACAAGGCTTTCAGCTGCATCATTCTCTCATTATGTATTTGCTCAAAATGGCCCTGTCCCTCAACGACTGCCACTTGTCCCTAATAATACAAGGATTCAACAATAGAAAAACAAATAGCAAATTGGAATCGGAATAGCAGGGAGATGATCAGAGTATAATGAAACTCCAGCTGGCGAGCTTCTATCTCTCTATTCAGACAAAAGTCAAATAAATGCAGATTTTCTCTTGTTAAATGAAACGCATAACTCAAACGTTACCTGGTTGCGATATCGATTGACTTCTGTCTGGCCAAAAGTCATGAATAGAAATAGAGCAAGCGGATTGAATTCTCGGAGAATCGGACGAATGACACTTCGTAAATGAATTGAATTCATTGACACCCTTTCACAATTCAAAACTAGAACGCAACCTATAAAGCAAGCAGCGTAATGTCAGGGCTTTAAGTTTAGAGATGCCATCGAAGTGTCAAATATTAAGTATCATTACCGTTCGCATGCAACGTTCCCCACGAGATGCTAAAATATGTATCTGATCAGTAAATCAAGTACAGATGCAGTGAATGTAAAATCAATTTTTAAAATAATCAGATGCTCAGCCAATTTTATATTCCTAAACCTAAGAATTGAGTGTAACTTAATCCGATCGTGGACCAGGTATAACTCCGATTCACCTCAGCTTCGTATCACCAGGCGCGTTTCCAGGACTAGTTCGGATTCTTTCGATCCGAGCCAGGCAGCAGCATTGCAAAATAACACAACACACAACAGCGGCTGAATTTTTTACGCTATGACGAGGAGCTGATCATTAATTCCAAATAATTCTTGCAGCAAATTTTAATTCAAAGTTAGCCGATCGTTTTGATTCTTTTTTACATTAATTTTTGACATATATCGATCCCGACAACCTGCAAACGCCACTGCTGTCGAATGGATACCACTGCCTAACAACCCCCAGAAAGACACGTAACCCAAAAATAATGGAACTTGATCCGACCTCTCCGTTATAAGCAGTAGCATGAGCGAGCAGCCATGAGTAATATACATTTTTGTGCATACCAAATACTAACAACCGAGAGGTTGTTGAAGATCCGAACTGCGTGGACATGAATAATAGGAAGACTGTGGACTGACTTGAAGGCAGAGTCATGGTTAATGGGAATGGCATGACATCAGGGGAACTGGTTAAAAAAGAAGACGAAGACTTTTACCATGTCTCTTCCCAGCGTTTTTGCCTATTTGGGCACTGGGCCTAAGAGCAGCCAGGGGAAAAATGTATTGGTCTCTTTCATAAGGAGTATCGGGTTTCGAAGGCATCTGTCTACTTTCCTGTTCGGATATTTGATACGACTCTGGTATGGTTCCATCACATCCATCCATCCATCCATCCCACTGCAGAACTACCAAACGAGCCCAAGACGACGAGCAAAGAACGCTTTTGGTCGACTCGGTCGTTTCAGCCAGTTTTTCTAATATTTGTTCACTACTACTGCCGAGACACCCCAGCCCACTTTCAATTGGAAGCTTTGCTCTTCTTCCCCGAAGAAATCATCCGTGCAGAGGAGCAAGTTCACTGGAGGCGAGCAAAATGTGTTAAGTTAACTACTGGACTTAGCCTTCGTAATAATAATCATTCCCATACGCTAACGCTGTCTCCCCAGCAGCTTAAGCCAAAGGGACGCGTTCCCAGTTCCCAGAGACTTCTTGACGATGGATCTGTGGGAGGTCCATTGTTGTCGAGCTTCTTCTCCAGTTTATAGTTAATCCCTGTTTGTTTTTACTGTTATTATGACGATGACTCCCATGAACTCAACTGGTTTTTCCTAGGCATTTTCATTTGCATCTGAATTTCAAATTTTAGGAAATTCTATCATGGAAATTTAAAAAAAAAAAAACATTTGGCCAGGTTAAAAAGAAATAGAAGGCATGGGCTAAGGCTTCCAGAACAAGTTTCACTTCCGAGATTTTGGTTGAAAAACTTAACGTAGGTATTCAGTTTCTACCGGAAGGTTTATCTCCCCGGAATCAAGGTTTCAACCGAAAAATTCATGAATTTAGTTGGTGACCTAAATTTTCACATATTCCGATGGCAATCTTACTGGGAATATGCTTGCAAAAATACAATTTTGAATTATTAGGTGAGATTTTAATAATGCTACCTGATCCTGCAAGGGAAAGTTTTGTATGAATCATCCGATATCCTTAATAAATCTAGGACTCGGTAGTTTTGGGATTAGACGCGCAGTACAGCTCCGCATCCTGCGGTAGCTATCTACTTTGCCAGGCAATAGCAATACTTATTTCGACTTCCTGCACGTTTGAAATTGAAAAAGTGCGAAATACGACACTTCCGGTCTACATACATGTTTGCGGAGAATATTGTTCATATGCCAAGCTAGCTCATACCTGGGCTGGTCAAGGCAAAAGATTATGTAACCGAGTGGTGGTGGGTCCAAGTTTCCACGTTTCGGGCATTCGATTTCAGAACGTGATTTTTAATAACAATTAAAATCAAATCGACGAATGCTGCATATCTAAAAGCCACGACGCAGTGCAGTGCATATCTGTATCCAAGCAGTTAGTTCGTCTTTTCCTATGAAACTCAAATTTTCCTTGGTTTAAAAAAATAAATACCAAAAATGAGTCTCGGGTTACTTGAAACAACAGGGATTCAGGGAGATCCCAGTATTGACTCCGAGCTCTCCTCACCAAGCCACATGAAGTACACAGCACTTCATTCAGAAAAACCAAGCCTACAAACTTGGAATAACAGTCTTAAATGCCGTTTCTAAGAAATATGGTGTGAAATCTCGAACTGAGCCGAACATAAAATAACATTTAAAAGAAAGTTATTACTACTACTGGTACCGGTTGCCATTCACAAGAATATGCCTTGAAATGAATTGTGTTTCTTCGAATCATTCAGAACTGCTCTAAATACACAAATCAATAAAATATCTTGAGACATGGAACATGCCATGTTACATGGATGTGGAATTCAGACCTAAGCTTAGAAACTAGTATGCAGGGCTTTGGGAAAGGTCAAGTCGGAGCAGCCAAAAGATCCCTTGATGATGACTTTTTCATGAGCTCTCCCAGCCAGATCTTCAAACAATACGGCGATAAATAATGCCTGTCTACTCTGGCACTTCAGGAGTCTGGAGTAGATACTCAAGGGGTCCACGGAGACTGTCACCGTCACCGCTGGTTGTCCTTTTGGTTATGTCATTCCTCATAAAAGCCAGTGTGCAATGAAAGAAAGTCATTTCTAAGGAAGAAGGAGGCTTTTCTCACTTTTTCATTACTCTTTTCAATTTTTTGATATCTACCCTTTTTTTCCACAAATGCCTTGTCCATTCTCAACAATGAACTCAAGTGTACAATTGTGGTATGATAGAGCCTAGCCTCCTTGACACGCCTGTTAGCTCATAGTTGTATGATGAGAATACACCAGTCCCTGATCTTGAATTGAAAAGCCATTATACGAGTGTCAGCGATCATAAGAAAGCTCGGTGGAGGCATTGTCAGATCTTGGGAGGGTTTACAATGAGAATGACTGTGGTGATAGGGTGAAGAGAAAAGAAATAAAACCGTATTTTCTCAGTTTGGATAAATGTAATAATGTCATGTTGGTATGTTTTGTGGCGAAAGCAATATCCCACGGTGACGGTGGCAGTATCCTATTAGATTAATGGTGGCACCAGCCCCCGTGAAGACTCTCCATCCATTGCCCTCAAAATGCCTTTTTCCTCTTGGACCTTGGTTTCTCTGCAAGACTCGGGAATCAAGTGATATAAAGCTTTCCTGCCTTTCTCGTTCTATTGTCATGACTGTCATATTTTTCTGGATATTACACCGTTTTCCCTTGCACTTGTCCGGGAGGAGGGAGTACTTTTGTTTCCATGCTCCGACGAGGATCTGATGAACGAGCGGAGATATGTCTCTTTTCCTCGTGTTCCAGGCCCACTCGACCGGGGTTTATAGACACTTGGAATAATTTACGTTTTGCAGTTATAGTTATAAAACCGGAAGCAAACGAGAACCGGAGAAATTTTTAGACCCGGGCGGGACTGAAGAGCATACAATCTTTGAAAGCAGTATTTTTCGGAAATTTTGATTTTATTGGGAAAGCAAGAAATATAAACTAGGATTTACTTTTGGATTTTGCGTCGTTCTGTTCGTGCTCATAAATTTTATAAAATATTAAATTTTTGGACAAAATTGCTAAGGTTTTGTCCGTCTGAAAATTGGGTTTGACAGTAATTTTTTGGTTTTACATAAAACCTCCGGCAACGCATGCATCAGGCAGAGACGCAACATTAGTAGAAATTGTCGAACACATGTTTAACAATTTAAAACAGGGTGGACAAACACAGAGTAAATTAAAGTGTAGGACTGTTGATAATCGGAAATACTTGTTCTGTTTCCTTGTTAGACGCGGCGACAGAAAGAGGCCCTTGAGGTTACCTCACATAAGGCTGACAAACAAACAATGATTCGGTTCGGAGAGAAACAAGTCAAGTCAAGGTAAGCGCGGTGTTTCCTATAGGGCTTGGTTGACTGGAAAAGGTAGAGCAAGGTAAGAAAGACACGGGTATCTTCTTGGATTTCCATATTATGCTCTAGCTCACGGTGGTGTCTTCCTCGTATTCCGTATCTACCTTCATTTCATCCAAACAGTTTGATAAATGAACCTTCCTTGTTAGACGCGGCGACAGAAAGAGGCCCTTGAGGTTACCTCACATAAGGCTGACAAACAAACAATGATTCGGTTCGGAGAGAAACAAGTCAAGCCAAGGTAAGCGCGGTGTTTCCTATAGGGCTTGGTTGACTGGATAAAGGTAGGGCAAGGTAAGAAACACACGGGTATCTTCTTGGATTTCCATATTATGCTCTAGCTCACGGTGGTGTCTTCCTCGTATTCCGTATCTACCTTCATTTCATCCAAACAGTTTGATAAATGAACCTGGGAACAAATGACAAATGACTTCAACATTTCGCCCTGACACCTTCAACAAATGTTTTTTCTCTTCCCGAGCTATCGCCGTACACAACAGAAGCACAAGTACATGCGTCTGACAATCTAAATCTAAGTCCGGTCCAGACTTTCTTATTTTTTATTGAGCAGAAATGCTAAGGGACAAGTCGGAGTTGTTTAGATTGAGATCTGGAGAAACGATTTGTTATTATTACTACTTCAACTCGTTCTCTGGACTTGTGGAATTTCTTGGAAAAAAGTTTTTCGTCGCAATGGGTGCGGTTGTTGTGTGTGTAATTCTAATTGGATGATGAATAAAGCCAGTCCAGCTTACAAGCAGTAAGTAATTGGGGTTGTGCTCAAATTAAAAAACAAACCAACTACCTACTTCCAAATATGATAAACCAATTGTCCTCTTGGACCTACTCTGTAATTAGTAATTATTTCCTTACGGAGATAGGGCGAGGATTGATCGTTAGGTTGCGGGCTTCAAGCGAATTGGTTCTCGGCCATAAGAGAGTTGTCGAATCAGTCTCGACAAATTTAGCAACTCTAATAAACCGAAAGCATAAAGAATTTTTGTGTCAGTATTTGTGAATATGTGGTCAAAGATAAACTTATGCAGTTTCTATATAAGCATCAAAATTTAATAATTCCCTAGTGGTTTCGATTCGAATGTAAAAAAGTTTAGAGCTAGATTTTAACCGCCTTATTTATTTTACATAGCAATAGTCATGCTACTTAATACCGTAAAGGCATAAATCTAGGTAGCCACATAATATTTTGGAACGAAACGCCTTTGCAGTTACACTAAAAATTACAGCCATTCCAAATTCACTCGGCAAATTTGACCTGAGACGCCGGAGAAGCTGCTAAGTGAATAAAGCGTGGTGGCTGAGATGTGAAGTAGTGATACTGTAGGAGTGAGTTTTGGGCATTAGGAACTACTCTCTGCTCTCCTTCCCTTTTTTAAGTGATTGATAAATGACCATTTTCCGCGTTGGAAAATTATAGTTATCAAGGAACGGAGGAAGGAGTTAAAATAAAATGTATTTGATTAGATGAGGAAACCCACCCTGTCTTTTACACAAGCAAAGCATTGACTCAAGTCCAGGCGTGAAAAGAGGCATTTGAGCTTAGACCACCACCAAAAACCTGCCGAAAGGACCCATTATGACTTTGATAAGCCTTTTTTCGAACACAGACGTGTATAACATGCTCTAATTGAAATAAGGATTTATGACTACCTAATTGACGCCTTTCATTCTCGCCTTCCTAACACTTATTTTTTTTCGTGGTTGAAACTAGGAAACACAACATAATAGACTTTCAATGAACTTCAGTTTTTGTTGAAAACAGAGGAAAAGCCATGCCGAGCCGTGTAGTTATCGCTCGTTTGTTCTATTTTACACCAAGCACACACTCTTCGCTTTTATTCTTCCGTATCACGCAAACCTCATAAAAAATATTTATAGGAAAGAGCTTTGTAATTTGCAATGGGGTACAGAAGAGCTCTCCATTCTATTTCCAATATCAGATGAATCAGGGAATCAGATTCGAGGGATTTTCCACACTATTCTCAACACCCCAACCCGGATTTTCTCCTAAATCTCAATAAACTGGGGTTGTAATGTAACTCTAACATGGATCGGGAAATCGGGCGTACCCATCATTATCAATATCTAAAGTCCAGTCCACAGTAGCTCGTACGAATGCTGCATATGAATTACTAATATAACAGAGCAGAAAGCTGCGTATCATTATTTGCCACACCTTTTAATCGGACGGGAAATATCCACAGAATTATTCGTAGAGAAAGTCGAACTGGTCAGCGATTCATTGATAATGGAGCAGGGTTGAATTCAAAGTTCCAAGACTGATTATGTATAATTTTTAAAACTCTAAAATTTCGTTAGCTTACGTCTCGATGTTTTATTACCGGAGGGTATTTTGTTCCCGATGAAAATCGGGCCTAGAATGAAAACAAGTTTACTTGTCCATGACTAGCCGACTTCAGTGTGTAACGTAACAATTATAATGATGACAAATGACTTTTTAGAAAACGATGAAAGTTGATAGTGGAGACCTTATTTTAACAATCAGGCACATTTTTACATTTTGCCTAACGAGCGTTCTGTAGTGACATAAGTCTGACAAGGGCGACGTTGAAGCCGGTATTGAATGCTTCTTGATATGAATTAAGATTTACATACGATTTTGAATGGTTCTTAAGATCTGAATTGAGATTTACATACGATTTGAACCATTATTTCTTTAATTTATTCAGATGACGCTACTCAAAATTGGGTTATCGGTTCTCCTACGAAAACAGTAATGAGCGCAATAGTGTGGAGTCGACCCTCACAATGAAGGAGTAGAAGCAATTCTATTTAATTTCATGTTGAAAAAATATATATATATATAGATTCGCGTGACTCTATAGTGACAAACTTAAGATAGCTTTGGTTTATGCAAGACAAATAAGCCGCAGGTCCTAAAAATAATACTACCTCAGTAATTTATCAAAATCAATCACCTTCGGTATAAGTAGCATCGTTTGATCTTACGATAACGATACGCGTATGCGACACCGACACCCCAAGGTATCGTGTCGCTTTGGCATGTTGGTATAATCATACCTCGTTTGTAATCAGAAATGCTTTGACCGTAATATGTAGGACGCTCGTTCTACAAAGCGAACAGAAAATAATCAGGAGCTGACGTCAAGTTTTGAATATGATGCTCCCTTCTTCCCGACGAGCACTATTTTTAATTAAGAAAATAGATAATAGGGCTTCATAAAATATGCCCCAAGTGAGTGTGATATTATGACAAGGAAGGTGTGACGAGTATTATAGTTGCTAACAATACGGAATGCACACCACCTCCGTGACAATGATTAATTACGGCCCGTGAACAATTCTAATGTGGCTGCTTGTCTACTCATCTACCTGATCCTGGCCACTATGCATTGTTATCCAAGGCGGAGAGACAGGCGCTTCTCATTCACACCTTCCCATCCCCGAATATGACAGAGGCGATAAAGCAAATTTACTGCATGGCATTATAAACAATCCACTCTCCACCTGTATAATAGAAAACTGATCTTTTATCGGTAGATCAATAATAAATATTTATACTACATGCTCTGATTACCATCACCATTCACGGAATTTTCTTTAAATAGTCACGCTAAAATAAAAACTGATTGATTTTCTAAGTTAGAGTACATTCTTAAACGGCGTGGGTATATCATTGCGAAATTATATTTCGCACATGTACACTATTTCATTGATTGTGCATAGTTAGATTTAGACTTATACTTCACCGTTATTTCAAAGTCAATTTCGTACTTTATGATGCATTTAATTAAGAATAAAAGCAAACTATCGAAATAAACCAGACAATCTTAGCAGTAAACATTGCATTGGCCGCGATCGAGACACACGCAGGTATCATGCAATGGAGTACGTCAATAGTATTACAGTTAAATTGCAACGATTCTGATGATCTCCTCCATCTTATGTCTTAAGTTTTTTGGCCAATATGAAAATCCATATTTCAGTAATAGTTCAATTAGGAATCGGAACTCGGTGAGGGCAACCATATACCCACCAACCGCTTTTTTTGGAAGCAGAATTCAAACTCTGCAATTTAAGCCAGCTCAGTACACCGAATGAAAACGCCGTGTAATTTATATGATTAGTAAAAAATTTAAGCAGCGAGACGGAGACCCAAGGATCATTAAAATCTGAGATCATTGTAATTTAATGAAAATGAATGTTACATAAGACGTTCCGGTGTTAAGCTGATGTTTAAGAGGAATCAAAATAATAAACACAAACGTTCCTTTAGAACTTTTAGTTTCATATTTCAAACTAGTTTCAACCGCGTGATTATTTTTTCAGAGGATTCATATATATACTCTGTGCTGTATTTTTGTACACGTTTTATATAAATCTCAAATCCGAAACTATATAACATGGGGAAAGAAGGTTGAGAACTAAAAGTATACCTGAAAAATAACGATGTAATTCAATATTAGTTTGCTCGAAAAACTATTCCCCATGAAATTACTCACAGGTCCAAAAAAGCTCTACGCACAGAGATTTTAAAAGAAAGCGAATATCAGGTTTCCAAAAATAAAGTAAATTGTACCCAGCTCCAACTTTATATTTATAATGGTTCATATTTATACGAATTTTGTGGTTTTGAATAAGAGATGGATTTTCTCGATACCTACGCCTATTAAAATTTTTCTTAATCAATTCGGAAATGCTACGTCTGATGAGTCTAATTATAATTAGACATGTGGCATCCAAAGTTATGTCACGGCTCTGGCATGACTTTTGTCGAGAATGCAGAGCTTCACGTATAAAATTTCGGACTCCGAAATTTTATAGGAGTCGTTCAAATTGGCTGCCTCCCCCTTGCAAAATTTATTCGCGAAAATCTAGCTCAGCATCCGGAAATTTTTCACGCAACGCTCGCGAACGCGAAATTAATTGCCTGCGAAATTAGACCACAAGTCTTTCTGAAAGTTCGAAGAATTAGATTGAAATTGAGGATTTTATTTTTAAATTCTTATTTGTGCAAGTACGCTACTTTGATTCATTGCGCAAGCATTATTTGTATTTTCTAATTTTTGCAGCAATTAAAGGCTCTGTAATTTTACATGATTGTTGCGCTGTTTCGATAGGTCAAGGAACTGGTAGTGTCAAATCAACATGGAAGAACACAGTCACACTTGGCCATATCCACTCCGTATGAAATTGGTTTGGGTGGTGGATCCGAAGCTTTTGCAATTCGCTTCTGTCGAGCTGATTCCTTGTAGCACGCTTCCAAAGCTTCCCGTTCGATGCAAACTTCTGGCTTCGGAACGCAGCATCGTAACATGGCCACATCCAATTCGGGTTGATGACCGGGATGACCGCTCAACGGAAAGGCTAGAAATTGAATAAATTTAATTGGAATTTGATAGACATGCAAGATTTATATTCGGGTATTGGGATAACAAAATTTGGTACTCGACCATGGTAGGTTTATTCGTGAATTGAATATTAAGCTGCCAGCCACAGTATTTGAGTATAGGCTAAGTTAAATTTGCGTAATTTTTTGATTCACTGTCTGGAATAAGGTGCTGCCGTTCCCAGTGTGTGACACTGATGTCGTGGAACCTTTCATTATGATGAGTTTTTGAAAGCATGTGTATTTCGGTTCTACTGAATCGAATACCTAAGAACATCGTTACCGTATCGGTTTCTTTAAAATGTATAGTACAGTACTTCTGTGTATAAACATTGATACTCGAGAATGATTAAAGTACAGCACAAAGTAAAATATTGAAAAATGGTCTCATAGGTATCAGAGAAGAATTTTAGTCAGAGCTTTCTCCACAATACCCACGATACCTTTCTCAAGTTTCATTTCCCAACAAATAATGAAAGGCTTTATTCTTTTCATATTGCGGCTTGATGCTTATATGCTATATGTAGCCTGAGAACTGAAATGAGGATGACAATGAGAGGAACAACAAATAAAACTGACAATGGTAAGATGGGAATAAAGCGGAAAAATAATACCTCTGATCTTCCGCATTAAGAAACGCTCTTTGTCACACATCCTTTTCTTCCCAAATGTGGCTCCGTACGTTGTTCCATACATGTGTCCATACTGTCGAAAATTAAACAGAAAATATTGATTCCGAAGCAAATAATAATTTCAAAGCTATATTATTACTAAAATTTAGCATCACAACTAGCGTTTACGATGCCTTAAGCACTGATAGCATTATTCTGTAACCTGAATCTGGATATTGTTGAACTGACCTGAGAAATCGGATTGGGCCGTGAAAACTTAATGTATTCACGGTCACGACGCTCCTCGTTCCAATTGTTAATCAAGACACCATTTTTGTAGCTCCGAGTGAGTGAAGACCGATCAACAGCATCACGGGATTTGGACTTGGAAACTCCGAACAGAACTCTCCACGGAACTTCATCATAAAGTTCTCCATACGTAGAGCTTCGAATATGATAGTGAAAAGGCCCTTCAACGATTGTCAATTGTTCAGGTCTGATATGACTTATCCCAGTCTCCCTTATTAATTGCGCATTAGGCATTTTCTTGTCAACACTAACTAAGTAATTCAGTTGAAACAAGCTCACGACGGTAAATAATTCGTTCTCCTTCGAGAAGCGAGGAAGTACAACTTTAGAAATACAAAGTGCCAAAATATTTCGAGGTTTTTACGTACGTGAAATCGAAAAAATCTCAGATTCAGAAAACGATGTTGTTAGTCAAACACGCTCTGCAATATGTAAAAATCTGCACTTATAGTTTCCATGGACACATAAGCTGGTGGAAATTCATATTATCGGTCACAAATTTTATTCGAGCTTCGATAAGCAAGCTAATTTCCAGTAATTATAAGTATTAAGTATAATCCAGTCTACTAATTTTAAGTAACTACTAGGGAATGCAGATTATAAATATTTTGCATTGTCACATTCGGGGTAAAAATTCATTATTAAAGTCAAATGACTTGGTTACCATGAACAAACCATACTGGGTTTAACAAAGTTCTCCAGATACAACCAGCCATCATTACTACGGCATCTACTGTGAAAGACTAAACCCGTAAGTCCATTGTAAATTAATTATCGATTTCAGTCCATTACACATACAAAAGCACATCTTTCTTAAGTATCCATTTTACATAAATAAACTATTATATTTTGAATACCTAACTTCTTTGATTATGATAAATCACAGGACGTTATCAATTTGCCGTGTTTCAGTAGTTTCTGTAATCGTTAGGTACATGGTACATATTCATGGTAAATTCATAAAAATTATATTATATTAACAGGTACTTCGGTGGTAATTGACTAATTTTCGCTAAAACCAAATTAGCGAATCTAAAATTCAGTAGCTATGCAGGAAAGTTAACTTTTGACAAGCGTGAATTGAACACATCAGTGCATACTGTGGTGCTTTACTACATTTATCGTCACACTGACCACAATGGTTAAGTCCACAATCACAATGGTTAAGTCCTACAGTAAATGAGCGCTCTACGAAATTCCTATTCGTCATTCCAGTCTTTGAACATAATAGGAAGAGGAAGAGGAGAGATCTATGGGATTGTAAATATCAAGAATATTTAGCTAAGGAATATAATTATTTAAGGGTAGGTGTAGGTACCTTAATTTAATAAATATAAAACACAAGACTAATATGTTCTGAATTAAATTCGATACGATACGTTATTTGCATTCTTGATTCTTGATATCTTGATAGATACAGAAATAAGTATACTACAGACTACAGTATATACTGCTATTTGCTATTGAATCTGTGCGAAATACCGCTTTCGTTGAGTGAAATTGGAAGTCACGACCCTCGGTGAAGAATCAGGAATTGATGCAGCAAAAGTAGAATTTGCGGATCTTCTGGCATCGTGAGTAGTACCTTGAAAGTTTGGGTTATGACTTGAGATTTGAATTGGCGATGAATAAGACTGAGTAGGAATTCTGGAAATCTGGTTTGCAGATGCTGAAAGTTCCAGTCTTGAAGGAAGACAAGGTATCAAAGACGTAGGTGTCGAAAGTTGTGTGCTCGAAAGGACAGAAGGTGATTCTGCGACTAAATCACGAGGTAAAGTTGCGGTTGCAGAGCTCGAAAACATTAGAAATTCCTTCAATGTGGGTCCATTTCTTCCCAACGGATCCGCAGGGAACATCAAATTGTCTCCGACCCAGGTGAACATCAAAATTCTACTCGAGCAGCAAATCATTAACACGATATTCTCTTTCGTTTATGCCGAACCAGTACTGATTATTGATCATTTATTGATAGACGTACCTATCTCTGATTATGGACTTCCAATTCTCATCCCGAGAATTTCTGTACACTTGTGAAAGGTCAGCATTAGAGATAAGAATGCCGTTACATTCCTTGGTGCGATTTATGACGCAGCTAAAACATTACAAACATAAGTTAACAGTTAACTCCTCATGCATACTCCTCACTCAGCATTTACGGTTAATTTGTGTCATTAGAGTATAAAACAAAGCATCCAATCCACGTTATGAGAAACTACTCAATAACTCAATACTTACATCTTATCGTAGTAATCAGTTCGGATACGTGGAAGCTGCTTGAGTTTTAGAATTCCTCGATCCTTTAATTTTTGAATGATCGAATAATCTTCAGCGCGTCCGGTAAGTATGTGTTCTGGGTATATGATCTCCACATTACAACCTGGGTAATCCTTTTGGATCTTCATGACACATATTTCAAGTCCACGACAGGAGTAATGTTGTCGTCGGCCATGCCTGTGGATATAAAAAAATGATTCCGTATTTCTAGTTCTTAAATCCTTCTTGATATAAAATATTATGGACTGTCTCATGATCAGTCCTCATCCACGAAATATTTAATTAGATAATCTAATCAATATTACATACTCGAATGCAACGCTGCTGCCGTGGATAACAATAGGCCTCCAATTATTTGCATGAGTAGAATTTGTAGCGAAATTCACTGTAACTCCAGAACCAGAACTAGATAGCAGATCACCTAATTATAAATAGTACCTACATTGGTTAGGATAAGACATGCAATTTAAAGAAACCCAGAATGAAAAAAAAATAGTTTAAAAACTAGTTATTTAGGTGCACATTTATTACTGAAAATATTGTAAACAATGTAAAAACGAGCAAACTCGCATGGAATCTGTACGTTGTTACCTGGCTGAAGCGGGGATGGAATTTGCTGGTCCGCCATATGTTGTCCTGGACCTCCGTCGATTCTTGACTTATTAGATTTTAGTAAAGAATCTCGTGTAAGTCGTAAACTGGCTTGAAGATTTGCTCTTTCCTTATGTAAAATTTGATCTAATGAGAGGGAAAGGTTTGTTCCTGTTGCCCATACAATGAATTCTTCCATCTGGAAGGGTACATTACTGAATCGGTCAGGATTCCATGGAACGTCTTCTTTACAGGAATTATTGTATTCAATCTTAAAAACCAGCTCCTTTTCGTTTTTATTAGAGCTGTAGCTTTCCAAAATGCCCACAATCTGACCGATCTGGAGATTATAATAAAAATGCGATGTAAAATAGCTGTTAATTTATAACAGAACATTCGACCTTGAAAACAGAATTCATAAATAAATGTTATTCTAGTACCTTAAATATACGCAAACTGCCGACACCAGCAGCCTGTAGTCGAAGCCGAACATAAGACCCAATTGCGACTAAACTCAAATATGGAGTGTTCAGAAACTCTTTAATTTTGTCCCCGGGAAGAAAAATCCGACGCAAATCGTCAATGCCCACCGTTGGATTATTGCTAACTGAATAATAAGATCAGATTCTTACAAATGTCCTTTCGCAGGTATACTGAATTGCGAATTGTAAAAAAACATATTAGACTTACTTCGCTTGCTTTTGTGTTTTCTCTTTGGTTTTCGCTTCACTTTGTTTTCACGTGGAGTATGCAAAATATCGAGGAACTGGACTTCGCCATCATTGCTGTCACGTGCAGTGTTTATAGAAGTAGAAGATGACGCCTGTATTTCAGACCAATGATGAATTTCCTGTTAAAGGAATTATGTTAATGAAGTGCCTTGTAACTTGTAACATTTCATTCTAGGAAAATAAACTTGATGGGAATCAATGATTTCCCTAAAATCAAATCCAGAGTTGTTTGTACTTGAAACAAGTTTGTTTGTACTAATAGCGCATCAAGACGACAAAAAACCCAACAGAACAGTCCCCTGCATAGAATAGCGCGTTAAGTAAATCAGAAAACAAAAAAATAATTGCCTACCTGCAAAGATTCATCAGAGCTTATGTCCTCAAATTCATTGTGGATAGGCGGTGGGTGGATTAGGCGCTGATTTGGCGGAGCTGGTGTCGTTCCGTTTTCTGGATTACCTAGCCACAGCGAAAAATTTAATATGCTTGCATTTTTGAAAATTTAGCACCAGGTGTCGGGAAGAACGACTGTCATAAGTAAATGCTAAGATCAAATCAAATTACTTGCGTTTGTATTTGCTTCGGTTTGAGAATTGAAATTAAAAATTTCTCCTTCCTCTGACTCTGACAGCGATTCATACATTTCAAAAATATCCGTCCGAATCCGAATACGTAAGTCAACTTCAGATTCAGAAGTCTCATGGTTGGCCGCCGTTTGTGTTCCTGACTCCAGTTCAGGGCAAGCCGGCTGACAATTTAATTTTAACAAAAATTAGAAACTAAAAATACGTTGGACATTGGATTAATGATTGATAAGCTTGGCATACCAGCTGGTCAGCTAATTCGTAACGCTGACACTGACCATTGTGCTGAAAAACTTCTTGGTTGGTTGCCTCTGCCATGTTAATACTGTTCTTCTAAGTCTGTACTTTTAGTAGGAGCTCTAAAACAATGTGGAAGCCAAATAAACCAGGTGAATTACATAACAGTTATTTACGGGGGTGCTAACAACATGTTTAGATGCATTAGATGGCTCAAGATCTTCAATCCAGCCTCAAATCTCAAACGTATGTTTGACTTCAGTTCAGTATGAATAGGAATGCAACATGCAACGCACAACTGACCATGACTGACGTAATTTCTAATTCAGCCCTGTCACTATTTCCGGACACCGATGTCTTGGTCCCTTAAATCTCTGTCAGCTGTCGCCAGATAGCGATGGAAGGAGAATCAGACATCAGCATCAGAGGTTAAAGGTTATATGTTATGTATTATGAATGCCACATCATGTCACATGTTCATACATAATAGTACAATGTACGTCTATTTATTTATACTTCAACAATGCAAAGAGTACAGTAGTAATAAAATGCTTACCTATATGATACGTTACTTGAATTTGAATTAGCACATAAAATTACAGTGACAGTCGGTCATCGGTCATCAATGGTCATCATCGGTAGGTAGGTACGATGTTCGACCTTCGACCTGTGACGTGACCTGGATAGAATTCAACACAAATTGTTCACAATTATTGACAACCTCCAATCTTCTGCCGCGTAAGAATTTGAATGAGCTTGCATGCTCAAATAACAAGCCAACCCCAAAAAAATAGATACGCTTTACGAATACGAAACGAACTCCTCCCTCCTCCGAAATCCGAAGACTCACTCAATTCACTTTCACTACTTGAATTTGAGAGGAATCGAGGAGGGTGAATTCAACCAATATTTAAAGCTATATAAAACAGCTTAAATTAATTTTCAACTGGATAATAATTGATGCTTTAATAGTTTAGTTAATTGTATGATTTTACATTAATGATTTCAGGTTTGTTCTTTTTTCTTTTTTTTTTCTTTTTTTTTATAAATCTTTTTAAATTAAAAATGCATCTTTTAAAGTCTGAATTTCCATTTACTTATTCCGACACCACGTTACGTTACGTTACAGCCTGGTTTTC
>VNWX01000608.1:0-20027 GCA_009869905.1 Ceratophysella communis | reverse complement strand
AGCTCTTCCGAAGAGATTTTCCTGGAAGCCCCCTTTGCCGATTTATCTTCTATTCATGCCCCTCGTCCCTCGATAAAAATAAAGTCATTACTACGAGAATTTATAGGGGCAACGAGCGGACAGACAGACGCTTCCCCTTGCACCGCAGTTTATTATCATTAGCTATTTAATTTGTTTCGATTGAGTCAATGAAACTGAAATTATATTATGCTATTGTGACAAGCTCATGTGGTGGGTGGTGGGTAGCTTCGTTCAGGCCGAGTTAGGTGATGCTTCGTCGATTCGTACGGCGAAATTGCATCCCTTGAAGTCTCTATGCGATATTATCTATTTGGAAACGGAGAAAGACGAGGGGGAAGTCTTAGTGTCAACTTTTAATCTGAATTTATGAGCCTGGTCGTCGAGTGTAGCTCGTGCTTCAGCCTAGACGTATTTTTCACGCAGGGGTAGTGGTCCTCTAAGTCACCATGAAATAGAAAACGGGGATGCTAAGGGTGAAAGCGAGAGCTACTCGGCCGAAATCGCAATTTCGGATCTGGCATACCAGAAGCTGTACGTACCAATATTTTGGTATTGAAATTCTTCTCTGAATGTATGACCTGTAGCACCCCATTTCCATGTCAGTAAAAACTTGTAAATGAGTCGAGAAGTATACGTAGAACGATGATGTGGGCTGGAAGCCGTTGGAACGCACGACCACGAGCTGCGAGCCAGCACCTTGCCAGTGATTAAGTTAAATTTAATTATCTCCTTCAGGCTGAAATACATAAATATTAAATCCTTTTCTTCTTCTTGCTCTCGGAATTGAATGGAACGTGTTCTCGTGTTTGGCAGATAATAACCATTCAGCATGGCAATCCTCGAACGAAACGATGAAGCTATACTTATTTACAGTGTAACTCCTTTTCGTGGCTTCTGGCTGAACTGCATTTTTACTCTGCTTTTTTTTAAATTTTGAAACTTGCTCATCTCCAGTCAGTTGAACTAAAATGATAATGCATACCTTAATTTTGTGTAGCTCGCATAGCCCTGTCTTGAGTTTGCCTAGTTAAAACACTGTTTGATTGGAAGACCCCTTCGTTTTACGAGCTGGAGGGAAGATGAAGAAGCAGAAAAATTACATTATTTATCCAGTCTGTCCTTCTCAAGATGATGTAGAGTAGGATCAAGTTTTGGTGCCTTATGGGGCCTTCTCACCTTCTTGAAACTCATCTCAAACAGAAGAAGAGCTACCCCTTTCCATGCCTCAACCACCTGTTCAAATAAAACCTAATTTCTTGAATCAACGTCTCAACTTCAGGTTTCTATTCAAATTCTTTTTTCTAACCAAAAAATGAAGCTTCTCTCTAATAATCGTAAGAGCATGGACGGGAATTCAAAGGAAATAGCATGGTGATTTTGAGCGGATCTTGAGAATTAGGCCTTAGAATACCCGTCGTCTTCAATTGCACAGTAGTTCCTGTGTTGGCTGGATCTCAAGACGAAGATTTTCAATTGAGAATTACGAGTCAAAGGGTCCGCGTGACTTCCTCTGAACACCAGGAGATTTCCTTTCATTTGTAAACACAGGGGGGGTTGGGGTGTATGTGCTATAGCGTCAAGAAATTGAATTCTGTTAATTTAAATTAATTAAAACAGATTTTTTAATAATCACGCGAAAAGCCTTTAGCGACCAGAAAACACCGACTGACGGACAGACGGACACCTAGAGGCTCGTAGCAAGCATTGTCTAAATTTCTCGAGCACGTGTGAATGACCTTTAGATCCCTGAAAACGATAAACTCATCTCATAGCGTCCATATCTCACTCGAATCGAAATACAACGTTTTTTTCCTGGTCGAGCACGACTTAAGTAGAAACGAAAAATGGTAGTTTGAGAGAGCACAGGGCTTCAACTGGATTGCCTTTTTTTTTATTCCTGTCTAAAATGATATTGTTGAGCGGAGTAGGCCTAGTAGTGTATTGAAATTGGATTGGCTTGTCTGATTACATTACTTTCACTCTCTATTTTTCTCTGCCTCTCCCGGACGACGTCTGGGGAAAGCTCGTATGGAAAATATTACTTCTCAAATGTTCTCTCTTCTGTATTCCTGCCGCGTGCCTTCTCCTCATCCCCATTTCTCTAACTCGGAGCTTTGGGGAGATGTGGATTGGCATAATGGTCTTTGTTATGCATGTGTGCAGGGCTGGTTGGGTGCCTGGGCGGCTCAAACGGCGACCTGGGACTCGGAAAGGTGCTATCTCTCTCGCTCAGCCCAACTTTTCAATTGAATACACAAAATATTCCATTTAAAAATGCCAGGTCGCGGGAGCCTCTTGAAGTTATACATTTTATGAAATTCAGTGCCTTACTTGAACACCTTATTTTCGGAATTTCTTGAATTCGAGGCCTGAACTCGTGATTTACGTGAAACTTTCACTTATCGAACGCGGAAGCCGAAATTGCAATAAAAAAGTATCAAAGTAATGTTTCCAATTTGTGGAAATTGGGAACGATTTTGTTAAATTTAGTAGTCGCCGTGGTAGGCGTCCCTTGGCAGAAAGGCTTAGTCCTCCAGACTTGGAGCCTATTTTGGAGGCCAGAGATTTTCATTTTTATTCAAAGTCAATGGAGCGTCCTAAATGGGGTAAGTGTTGGGCAGAGTCAAGTGAGTTAGCTCGAACAACGACGCTCAATCTCAACTTTCTCCGGAGAAAGCGACAGCCTCCCCACTTTCACTCGCTCACATCTCCATAAACTCAACTTATGCTCACATTCCCCACCAGCGCCCTGAGACTCGAGCTGTGACCCAGCCTAGTTATAATAGAAACCATTTCATGAGATTTTCAGAGATTTGGGCACAAGATTGAAATACTCAAATCATAAAATATCAATGAAATGAAATGGAAAGGCGGGACTTGCGTGTCACATTGAGAGTTTTGAAATCGCAATAGATTTTCAGCTAAAAATCGTGCTTTCGTTAGAACTGTGCCCAGAATTAAACGTTTTTGCATCATTAAAATTGTCTGGGCTGCCAGCTCCGTTCCATGAGTCGTAACCCTCTCGAGTTTCTGAAGAGCATAAAGCTAATATTATGATCCATGTTCTGAAGTTGTGTGACATGGACAAGGGTCGACTTAATCCTTTTGTGTCTCCTCATCTCAGATGACATAATAGAGAAGATGCCCTTCTCATTGTACAGCCTTTTGGGTTGCCTCTCTGGAATGTGCAGACACCGGATATATTTAGGGGACAGCACGAAGCACGACCATCCCCGGCGCCAGACAATTTACTCTATCCAAACAATGGGACGCGTTCTCTTATAAATATTGGCTCACGCAACTTACACACTTCCCCTTATGCAAACAGTCTGTAACAAAATATATGCGTTCGGACACTTTTTTATTCGAAAACCAAAAATTTTTGTGAGTGTGAACGGTATCAAATCCCGGATACCAGATCCAGAAATTAGCCATATTCGTCGACAGTGGTTCATGCATCACGAAGCACGACCAACTCCGGCGCCAGACAATTTACTCTATCCAAACAATGGGACGCGTTCTCTTATAAATATTGGCTCACGCAACTTACACACTTCCCCTTATGCAAACAGCCTGTAACAATATATGCGTTCGGACACTTTTTTATTCGAAAACCAAAAATTTTTGTGAGTGTGAACGGTATCAAATCCCGGATACCAGATCCAGAAATTAGCCATATTCGTTCATTATTCTGATTTCGCTCGAGAAGGCGAAGGGTACGATTTACGTCTCCAGAGCATGAAATCTGATAGCACTTCAAGTCAGGGCGAAAATCACGAGACGGTATTCAAGGCTTTTTACGAGCAAGCCGTATTTCAGAAAAGCTGTGACTAAGAATGAAATTTAATTTGGTAAAATACTGCTACAAATTTGGACAAGGAGATTCTTAGATAAATTCTGGGTCCAAGAAGGGATGAGGAGGGTTGTTTTACACCTTAGCAAATATTTGCATTCTGGATTACGACTTCTCCCCGCTTCGGAAAACTCACGCCTGGGCTGCTCAGCAGAGATAGCACTGTAGGGCTAGTAAATTAATTCTGGAAACGGAACCCTATAGCTAAGCCTAAGGCAGTGTTACGGCTGCAAAACAGGGGTGGGTTACTTTCGCATCTTTGTATAATATTGTGAATCACACACGTCTCACTAATTGGCAATTAATGGTCAGTAGTTTAAAGAAGTTCTTAATTGGAAGCCTCTCTGTCACCCTTGCTTCCCTAAAGTGGCGAACTCTTAAGGGTTGAAAGTAATAAAAAAGCGATAAACTTTCATTAGACGACGGGGTGGTTTCAGGATTGTTATGGAACTATTACTCATCCTGATTTCACCTGTGTGCGGTGCTCAGGGTGCTTAGGGTTGATAGATAAGCACAATAGTCCAGCCATGGCCCTTTTTTAAAGCCCACATCAAAGAGCACTGCAAAGGGAAAACCATGAAGCTGATGAGGTGAGGAATGCGGAACGAAAACGTTATATTTTTCGTTCAATCTTCTTCTGAAGTATCGGCTTCGTGGCAGGACAGGACTCTTATTTGAAATGAGTTTCTTTGGGGTAACCCCCCGTCGAGAAAACCAATGATGGGTTATTTTCTTCCCGAAACTTACAACTTCACAGACTTACGTCTTCGTCTTGTCAAAGTTCTTAAAGATTATGTGCCTATTTCAGGCAATTTGTGTGGCATAGACTCTATATGTACCTGCGTACCCTTAAAAAATAATTAAGAATTTTTACTTTTTGAATTCCAGCCTGCCAGTGTAACTCTCATGCTCGGAGATGTCGTTTCAACATGGAGCTGTACAAATTATCCGGTCGAGTGAGCGGTGGGGTTTGTCTGAGATGTCGACATAATACTGCTGGACGCTTCTGTCACTACTGCAAGGAGGGCTTTTATCGGGACAATACCAAGCCTGTAGCCCATCGAAAGGCTTGTAAAGGTATATGCACTAGTTGATGACAATGAACCGGATTTTATTGTCGTATAGCCGAGTTTTATACCGGGCTGACATTGACTTCCTTGCTTTGCATGTTAAGACGCTCATAAAGTGCATTGGAAGTTTATTAGTAAGCAGCAGAGGAGCTATAAAATGAAACTATGCCTTTGCATTGCAATATAATTCTTGATAGACGTGCATGCTGAAATGAAGTGCCATTGACGTTGATTGTCACTTTATGACCTGTTTTTCTAGCATGCGAGTGTCACCCTGTCGGAGCTTCAGGTCGGACTTGTAACCAGACGACGGGGCAGTGTCCGTGCAAAGACGGGGTCACCGGACTCACTTGCAACCGGTGTTCGAAGGGATATCAACAGAGTCGCTCTCCCATTGCACCCTGTGTCAGTAAGTAAATTTTATTCAGATTGAAAAATTGCGGCAGAAGTAGCCAATAGCAAGGGGGTGGCGTCTGGCGTTGACCGGAATACAAAATGCCTTTCTCCTGCTTTCTCCAGAACGTTTCTGATCGGGATTAATCGAGCTGAAGATTGGAGCCTCATATCACAACGTTAGTTCGCTTGCGATGAGTTTCAGGAAGCGAGTGTATCAACGGATGTGACTTGTGTATTAATGATGCTGAGGACTGGACATGGCATGGTTATTGCGGGGTAGAACCTCCAAGTCCACGTTTATTGGTTCTACGCAGAGATGGAGAAATCAGTCTCAATAGACTCTTACGATAAGATCTGAGGGGCTACTTGTCCTTAATTGGCTCGACGAAGTATCTCCAGTCCACTGGACTCATGAGAGCTTTCATTAATTTCATCAGTGAGGCATATAACTCGGGGATTTACTAATCTTCAAATACACTCTAGGGACCAACTAGCAAATGCTTGTGTAACGGGGGTGGATTTCAGTAGAACCTATTCACATGCACCATTATCTGAGAACGGGGTGTAAATGCTGAATGCGAAAATTTCTGCGATATTCTCGCTATACCACAGAATCATATTTTAATAAAAAAATATTTTATTTCCGTGTACAGAAATTCCAAAGATCCCTGAGCCGGAGCCGATTGAGTCTGTGACGGGAAGAGCTGCTGGCACGGACGACGGCGGAGATCAAAGTAAGTGAAAGTTCCGGTGTCTCCTGAAAAAATGCTTTCTCCTCGCATTTGTTTGTGTTGAAAATTTTAGCTCTACGATGATGCATCAGACGCTTGGAATCTCAAGCACGATCTAAATTTTAAATTAAAAGAAAACAAGCTTGGCTCTCTGCAATCCATATTGAAATTATGATAGGGGCTGCAAAAGTACAAATAAATCGGCATGAGACGCGACCCGTAATCAAATTGGATTGATCAAATTCCACTTGCAATCTTTGAGTCGATTTTAAAATATGCTTCGAAGCCTGAAAAACGTAATCAACTTTGAAATTCAAAGACTTCAGAGATTCATATTCAATTTGGATCAAAAATTATTTGAATTTTTCTTTTGAAGAAAAATTTTTTATTTGAGCTCTGTTGTTGGCTCAGCGGAAGCGTGAAGGTGAACACCTCATTTGGATTACAGAAAAACTTCGTCTGCACTAAGTTTACATTGATTAAGGAGCCGAGGCGGGCTTCAAAGGAAGCTGGGACGCAGTGGGGGACGAGGGCTTTTCATTTGGTAAAATAAAAAAAATAAGTCGGAAGCAATAAGCACCCTACTCCGCCGCTGCTCCTTGTCGGAAAGAAGCTTATTAAGTACGCTTGTTTGCAGCTCCCTGCTAATTCGCTCTTTTACCTCGGCAGATCCATATATTTAAAAATACTGAGTAGGTACAAGATGAAAAATCCATCCCGTCTCTATTTGTACCCGACCTGACGTTTATTTATGCAACACTTCACACTCTCAGACAGCAAGATAAGCTCTCGCCTGTCAACTTAACCTTTTTCCATGGCCCGCTTTAAGCCATTCCGCAAACTTGGTTCACCAAACAGATCGGAAATTTAAAGGTATAGGCGTCGTCCATCGCTTCGGCCACTTTGCCTGTGCATCCAAGCTCTGAATCTAGAATAAGTATCAATTGCGGCAAGACTACTGAAGCCGAGTAACCATTACAGAAATGAAATTTGCGAGAATCCATTTAAGAAAAGAATAAGAAAGCGGACGAGAAAGACGGCGATTACTGGNTAAGAAAGCGGACGAGAAAGACGGCGATTACTGGGGAAAGTCCATTCAATTATGTAAATTCGTATCTAAAGTCTGAACGTTTGAGTCTGCCGCAGCTCTTCTGCTGTGTGAGACCAAAATCCTTATTTTCCACTTCCATTTGTTTCTCAATTTCCAAATCCCACTCGTCTGAATTTATTTAGTAGGCGGAAGTGGATTATGGATGAAATGAGGAGTTTTAGAAAAACCTTCGAGCGAGACTGCATTAGAGAATATCCCAGTCATATATGAAGCCTCTCGCTGTAATCTGTACGCTTTCAATACAGTTCACGAACTAAAGCCCTCCGTGCAATTTCCTTGAGTAAATGTAATCATATGAGATTTTTTGAACGAGTCTTCCTTGCAATTTCCTTCGGGTCAGGCCTCAAGAAAGTCAATTTGAGCGGCGAAGAGAACAAAACTTATGCATAAAAAGAAAGTGCAAAGTGAAAGCACATAGCGAGAAAGCTTTTTGGGACGATGACCCTGCGGGCACTACAGCGTTTTGCAATATTGTGTCAACCGTATATCTCAGGACGGCATTGTGCTCCACATTCAATCGTATCGGGTATTTTTAAGTTTATAGCAATCGGCGCGTGAATTTTTTGCGGTTAAAAAAATATGTTAAATTCTGAAGTGCGAAAGTCTGTTCCATTGTCTTCTAATCTGTCTGGAGTGGACGAGGGAAGATCTTATGGAATGTGGAAGGGTCGAAGGATAGTTTTGGTAACAAAAGATTCTTGGGCAGACGTTGTAGGGTGGTTGCAAGAAGGAAGGGAGAGTGCCCTCTCGCCTCGGAATAAATTGTGGAATGTGTCCCGTGGGTATTTTTCCTTGGATGTGGTTTCTTGTTGGTCCGAGTCCGGGCTTCTAAGGAGCCCCGTATGGTGTTACACTTAATGAAATTACTCTGACTCTCTGACTCCAATAGCTCCCTCAAGGCCCTCCAGCCAGAACCAAAAACTTAATGTGACTTCTTCTGCCCTAACATGGACTCACTTTTTATGATACTTGCTCTCTCAACACCTTCCGGCAAAAACTCACGATCACACCTCTTCCTTTTCATGAGCTCTTTTTATCGAGCTGCCAGTTTCTAGCCCAGAAATCCCAGTAAATCAATCAATGAATTTCTTACGCCAACATACGGCTCTATAATAATTTCAAAATATAAAATTGAATCAGGGTAAGACTTAACTTTTAGAGCCAGAGCCGGTGATCCAGCCTGGCTACGCTCATGAATACTGAATTATTATTACCAGTACGGAAGTTTGAGGTCGAAACGAGGATATAATTATTATTTACGAGGTGTAGGGAGAAGGGTTAGAGGCTGAGGGAAAGCTGGGACGACGCTGCCTGCATTTCTAATACTTTCCATAACCCTGTCAGTTTCAGTGTAGCCTTGGGTAAGGTAATCTCATCAGTTTTCCTCGAGTAAATGCTTCCTTCGTCCAGACAGCATTATGAGCTTCCTGGTGCTCCCAACAGCACCGATTTCAGGCTTTATGGTTATGATCTCACCTTACATTATAGTCATTGAATACAATGCAATATTTATCATAAAACACGTTTAAATTTTTTTTTACAGGTGAAGAATGCGGGCGGTGTAAAGTAGCGACGAAGCGGCTGAATCTGAAGCGATACTGTAATCGAGATTATGGTAAGTATGACCTTATTTAAACTGTTAAATTAATTGAAATTTTAAGCGACGCACTGAATTCCTTTAGCTGAAAACATTTTACTATTAAAATATAGATAAAGCTACAGCATAGCGGCTTGAAAAGTAAGCCAAACTCATTTCCCACTAATTGAAAGCAATTCCATTTCAGTGCCTCGAACCATATATTCTCTCCCTCTGCTCCTTCACATTAAACCTGAGATTCCAAATCTAAATTGCTCATTCATGCAGATAAGTGAAAAATAGTCATTTTCATTTGCGAAAAGGTAGTTTGCATTAGAAAGTTACAGGGAATCTTTCCATGCAAACTGGAATTTTCATTTCCTCTGTCCCAAAGTTCTAATGGGATTTTAGTAGGTGGCAGGCCAGGACCGTCGCTTCGTAATTCTGGCCCGAGATATAGTCGGATTCTGCAATAATTGCAGTTCAGGCTTCAATCTGCCTGCCTAGCCCGAGGTTACGAAATTATAATTTGAGTGGATATGCGGGGTCACAAGTCACAACCCTTGACTCGAAATACGCCACAGAATTTACACTCGATTGTTTTTTGGTGACACAATTTTACTTTTTAGATGATAATTTAATGATTACATGGCCGTGCAATCCGACAAATTGATTTTGCCTTGAGACATCTCTGGCTCTGCCGAGAGAAAGCAAAGCAATTAATTTACGACATATCCAAAAGCCCTGTTGTTCCACAAGCTCGACCACGGCTTCGCATTCTTGTTTTAAATGAGACCTGAATATTTTCGAGAGAACCAGTTGGAGTTCTGGTGAAAGTTTAAGAAGTCATTTCGAATTCCAAATTCTAGCTGAACGACGGAGTATAAGTAGTAATTAATTAGCTGAGGTTATTACAACTCTGAGGTAGGTATTCACACGCAAAACTTGGAACTATTCTGAAATCGTTTATAATAGAATGTAATTGCCTATATTCCACTTTCACTGACTGGAGTTTCGTAAGAGAACTCGGCTATTGTGCAAATCAAACACGGAAATGGTGAAAGTAATTCAGGAGGGGTCACAGAAGCTTGTTATTAGTTTCTCGTTGTGGACGTGGCTTCGGTACGGAGTTAGCTAATCTTTTGTGCGTTAGGTTTCAAAGTATTGGCTAATCCGCCGTTTCGCAACGAGCATTTTAAAAGTTTCATGAGCACATCTTTCGAATTAGGGTGCGCTTTCACTAGCTGATTTTTCCTGTCGAGTAGAGCTCAAGCCTTGCAGCGAAATTACGTATAATTCATATGAATACATTATCTTTTAATTCAAATAGACTGCGTAAATGTTGATTCACATATTCGTATTTTGTATTCCTGAGATGATACTATGTATATAATTCCTTTCCTTTCAACGCAAATGGCTTTCTTGTGTTCTGTTTTCTCCTCGGAGAAAGTTTCTGATTTCTGTATCTCTTTCTTCGTCTGAGCTTCAGCTCTAATTGGCCGTTCTTGGCTAAATTCCAAAAGCAAGGGAGACGAGATGAGGCTATGCCGTGCCGCGGTAATATTTACCGAAGGCCTAGCACATAGCACACTGGGGAAAGGGAATAGAGTGAAAGTGGAAATGGTAGGAAGAAAGTTGCCTGAGGCGTGGAGCTCATCCCAGCTGCTCACATCGACATACACTTTGCGTTAGCTTGGCTGGAAAATGCGCATATGTTTTAATCCTCTCAAAAATTAGTACTTTCCCCCGCAAATCTCGATCTAGAATATGTTGAACCTGAAAAATTGCCCGTTATAAGAGCGTCTCATTTTGAATCGACGCTATAGGAATTTCCTAATCGTCCTAGCTCTACAAGCATTAAACTGCCATTAGGGATGGATGGGGTGAATGACGGAGGGAGGGGGAATTTGTCACTAATGCTTTCACCCAGCCCCGGAATACCCTAATCCTGTTCATTTATACATACTGTCTGTCTCAGTGTAATTTGTCACGTTGGTGCTGGTACATAGGGAAACGAGAATTTCCCTAATTTGGACCGTATGCATGCGATATTCCGTGCGATGAACATGATTTGCACAGAGAATCAGGCCATTGACCACAGATTTTCAATGGAAATATGCATAAAATATGTCGAAATTGGGCTCTTAAAAATCAATGCGTGTAACCTTTTAACCACAGAAAATAATGAGAAACAGGCTAGTGAAAGCTGTGCGAATTGATGGGCCATCATTTGAGGTTTTTCCATGTAGTTCCAATTTCCCATTTGCGGCTAAGCCCACCACGCATCGAAGCCTGAGATAAAAACCCTAAATGCACTTTTGCTTCTTGGAAGACTTAGTTTTTTTTTCGTCGTTTCTGTAAAGTTTTTAAGTCTTACTGATCTTGAGAAGGTGGGGACTAAATGGTTTTCACTTTCACTTTATTTCTCTCAACTTTCTCCGCCCGTGCCTCACACCTAATCCCACTTTCAGTCTAATACAACCACACAGTTAAAGTTTTTAAGTCTGACTGATCTTGAGAAGGTGGGGACTAAATGGTTTTCACTTTCACTTTATTTCTCTCAACTTTCTCCGCCCGTGCCTCACACCTAATCCCACTTTCAGTCTAATACAACCACAGCCGCCCGTCAGCCTAAATTCAACTCATATAAATCACCTGGGATTTCCTTTCGCTGAGCAACTCAGCCGCTTCAACCACCATTTTAAAATGCTTCAAAATATGATTGGTCTCTATATTTTTACGCTTGCATCTTTCTAGTATTTGAAATATTCATAAATATATTCTGTGCATTTCACAATTTAAAGATGCTATTCTAATGGTCATGAAGCTCAAAGCGACGAAAATACAACGTATACAGGCTTTGTCGTACTCTTGACTTTTTCGTACCCTAAATCCCTTCGGTGAAAGCAATAATGCTTTGAGCATTAGCTTTGGAAAAAGCTAAGTGCCTGTGCCAGGACATCGTTGGCTTTGAGGGTGTCTCTGGGGATCAGGAAAAACTCCTGACTTTGACCAAAACACGAGACTTGAGAATGGACAAGCTAAAAGTTCCGGATTATAGCGTGAAAGCAGTGGGACTTGAGAGACAAATAAGTCTTGTGTTAAGTTCTAGAAAATGCTCACGTGGTTTTTGTGAAAGTAATTTCAGCGGGGGTACTTCTTACGTAGGTATTTATATACCTAGCTATTAGCTTAGGATCTCCAGAGTGAGGTCTTCCTTCGCAATCACCGTAAAGTGTTAGGACTGTCTTCATATCCGCTGATCATGGTTCTTTTCTAATTGTCCAACAGCCGTACTGGCCACAGTGGTCTGCACGAGAAAGCATGGATGAGTGGGCTCGTTTCACGGTCAATATCATGGCAATCTTCAAAAAGTCAAAGGAGTCTCGTCTTCGCCGTGGATCAGCATTTCTTTGGGTTCGCATGGATGACCTCCTCTGTAAATGTCCCAAAGTGAAAGTGAACAAGTAAGTTGATTAATTTCTTGACGGAACCACAGATTCTACAGTTTAAAATACCTGATTTTGTATTTTTCCAGGAGCTATTTATTGCTGGGTAACGAGCACAAAGACGGTCAACCCGGGCTAATGGCAGGTCGTCAGTCTGTCGTAATTGAATGGCGAGATGACTGGCAAGATAAGATCAAGGCGCTACAGCGTCGATCTCGAGTTTGCGATGACGAAGATGAGGAGGACGAGGATGAAGATGAAGACGAAGACGAGTAGGCAAAGGACCCTTAAGTCCCTACTGAAAATGAATCTCCTTTGGAATAGAATTTAGCTAGGAGACGCACAATCTCTTTAATTAAAATTCAGGTTTAATATACGTAACTTAAAAGACCCTAGAAATCGAAACGACATAATTCACAAATCGAAAATTTGAAACAGTTGTAAAACACCGGTTCACATATCAAATCCACACAGCAATTGAACCTGTCATTTAAACTTGAAAATTTATCAGTTCTAAATTACATTCTGACTTAATTAATCGCAAAATTTGAGCGAAGTACAATAGTGTTACCTTACGAATAACATTACGCATGTTGGGACTAAGAATTTATGTAATACGTGACTTTTTGGTACTCGACTCGATATAATGAAAGGTAGTAGTGAGAATAATATGCTGGTTGTTGATGGTGAGACTGAAGTTCCTAAATCAAAATACATAGGCTTTGGGACTAGGAATTTGTGTAATACGTGACTTTTTGGTACTCGACTCGATATAATGAAAGGTAGTAGTGAGAATAATATGCTGGTTGTTGATGGTGAGACTGAAGTTCCTAAATCAAAATACATAGGCTAGAAATTAATATTAAGAAAATTAGTGGTTTAGACCCTTAACTTTTCAGTCTCATTGTCTCTAAGTATTACTTGGTTTTTACATACCTATACGGAGTACTTAGAATTTAGAATATGAAAATAATGGGCACATTTTGCACAGCATTGTAGCTTGTGCATAGCTATAGCGCAAGCAAAGTCACTTATTTAATAGCTTAGACTAATGCCCATTAGACGAGGATTTAGCCGCTGTGAAAATATACATGCATGCGTTAACTCAAATGTAAATTTTAATGTAAACTTTGGTAAAAATCAATTTATTGACCTATGTAATTTTAATTTGTTTAATTTCTGTTGGTGCTTGCTTAACTCTTGTGCATATTATAATGAAATAATTAGAAATCAATTGCATAATGTAAATAAAGCATTTGCCAGGCTTAAACCTATTAAGAGTCTAAATTGGACATTGTATTGCAAATCTTCATGCTAGGCTTAAATTATGTTGACTTTGTATTGTTAACTATACGTATAATTGTGTGCCAAATCTCAAATATTAAATTTCCGGTAGAATTTGGCTCGATAAAACATTAGTACTAATGAATTTTGTGATTGTGAGTTAGTTTTAGCATGTACTGGCTTGAAAAATTATGTCTCTGTAATAATCTCATAATTCTATAAGTGTCAAAATATTTCCGTGTAGTTAACTTAATTTCAATGTGTTTTACGGGTAATTTAAGCCTATTTAAAAGAGTACGGTCTGCGCGGATCCTCATGAAATTTCGTCGGCTTTGCTTTTAGTACATAAAATTGCCCACAATATAATGTACATTTATCGTATTATTGAATTGTGATTGTGCTTAGTTATGCTGGTTATAGAGTTGGATGTCATGAATAAACTAACTACCAATTTTTTCGAATTTCTAAGTTTGCTGAGAAATTATTTGCCATGCGTAAAAAATTAATCGCGGATCCTCATGAAATTTTCGTCGGCTTTGCTTTAAGTAATTAAAATTGCCCACAATATATGTACATTTATCGTATTATTGAATTGTGATTGTGCTTATCTTTAGTTATATGCTGGTTATAGAGTTGGATTTCATGAATAAACTAACTACCAATTTTTTCGAATTTCTAAGTTTGCTGAGAAATTATTTGCCATGCGTAAAAAATTAAATAATTAAAAAATTACAATTAACGGCGCTCACTTAAATTTGCTGCTGCCATTTGCATTAAAGCAAATTAATTACTAGGGTTAAAAGCAGAGACTTAAACTTTATTTACTAGTTTAGTGTAAGCGTTTTCCCATTTCGAAATGACGTGAAACTTGCTCGTCGCGGTAGGTGTACGCATCAAACCCTGGTCCGCTTTCACTTTATAAATTTTGGTCATGGCTTGGTTGAACGATGCTCAATCTGAAAACGTAGCCAATTCAATTTAGGTCAGAGAGCTCTGAACCTGGAAATAGTCGAAAAAAGTGCTTGAGAGTTGAGCTTTTTCAAAAAATTGCTCCAGGTGAGGCTCGAACTCACAACCCCGGCATAACTCAACGTACAGGATACTGATTATAAGTACCGTGCGCTAACCAATTGCGCCACTGGAGCACATTGTAACAGGACGCTGAATTCCAACTGGTCTTGGTACACGATTCAATTCTTCGGACTTTCTTCCTGATACCACTTGTCGGATTTTCAGTCATTACCTAAAACCAAAAGAAGAACGTGCGGAATTCGGCATGTTGGCCTGAGTCAATCGGATAAAAGAAAGTGGGAATGAAAAGTCCACATCATCTCTCTGCCAATTTCAAAAGCTGGAAACAATTTTGACAGTCGATAATTTTCAAAATTTATCTTAATTTATTTTAAAACACCGTTAATCCATGTCATCGCTATCATCCTCATCATGAAGGACAGGTATGTGACACAGCTACTGCGCTAATTGCGAATTTTCATTTAAGTAATTTGGAAGTATGCAAAAATTCGAAAGTTTTGTAATTTTGAATTTCGAGATGAGAATATTTATTATTTGTTATTCTGTAGTGTTTTGGAAATGGGAAGGCAAATGATGTGACGGGTTTTGATTCTGATTTTACAGTCACAGTCACTAAACTGAAACTTTAACTGGTCAGTCATCAGTTGACTGGCAAGTCCTCGCTGCCTGGAACCTGGGATTATCTTCGCCTATCGTCTGCCTGTCACCTGCCATCGATAGTGAAGCAGAAACACGACACACGAAGAGCAACCCAACTCTCAACAATGAGCTGGTTCCAGTCAACAAACATTGCCAGTTTTGCAAAGAGCAAGTTAAAAGAAGTACAACAAAGTATTGATAAAGCTTTAGACATTAAAGATGAAGCCGGCGGCGGCAGCGGAACCTCGGCTTCGGCCACCGTCGCATCTGTCACAGGCAAGTCAAGTGACCCGTTTTAATTACCCTTACAGTGTTGTCTTATGTTTTTTTGGCATTTGTGCTCGCTATGTATTTATTTATAACTGATTGCTTTCTCTACTCATTACCATTTCCAGAAGCTGCCACTGACTTCTTTGCATCATGGGGAGTGGGTGTTAAGGGCGTGTTACACGAGGAGTCAGATCGAAGCAGAAGAAGAGGATGACCCGGTTGAACCAGAGCCAGGACCTATTACGAAAACAACAGTGATTACATCCCCACCGTCAAAATCTAAATCTGAAACCAACATTGCACAGAACAGTATCCTCGATGATAATGTGAACCTTAACGATGGTTCTACAACACCAATAATGCGAAGAAGTCTGACCAGTAGTATCCCAGTGGAATTGATAGGTGCTCTTCATGAAACTGCTGATTGTAAAACATTTGAAGTTGACCCAAATAAGGATGATGAAAAGTTCCAGTCTCTCTGGCTTGCCGATTCTGACTCATTTGAGAGCTCCATTGAAGCTGCAGCCACTACAGGTGCTCTATGCCCTAACACAGTCAGTGATTTTCCAGAATCGACTATAGAAACAATAGAAGATTCCACTGAATTTAAAATACGGCAGCCAATACCTGTACTCGTGCAGTCGAATGAAGAGCCTAACCTGAATCAAATCAAGCCTTTGAAATACTAGGAAAAAGCGGAACCGTGGGGGAAGTGGCGGACTGCACCATGCAAAACATAAAGAGAGTTCCGGAATAGCTTTTTCTTCTGAACCCTCGTCCTCGACAAGTTTAATTGATTTATCTGAAGTATCACTCAAACCAGATTTTGATGATGCTTTGCAACACGTCTCGGAAAACACTAAAGTGCTTGAATCGGAAGTTCGTTTGTCTGACTCGACCAATAGTTTTGAAAACATTCCAGAAATTGCCAAAGACTCACAGGAGGATACGTCTGTTTCTGAGGCCCCAAGGCTGACTGAAGCAGCGGAGGACAGCGCTACTGACAACACGGAAATGGATTTGGAGTCTTCTTCAGCAACAATGGTGGAGTCCGAATCCAAAGATCTCCCACTATCGGAAAACGTATCAATCCCAGATTCATCCTGCAAAAGGTCATCTTCAGAAACATCCCCTGAACCACCTGAAACGGACGGCGATGGAGAGCGTCAGTCGTCAAAAGTGTCCGTGTCTAGTCGTGCCCCTAGCTCAATATCAGTGATCAGTGAAGAGAAAGAGTCCTCACCGCAAGGTTCACCTGCTTCTCCTATTAATTTACATGAAAGTAATTGTGTGAACGTGAAGAATGACCCAAATTCTGCGTCATATGAAGTCATTTCCCTTCACAATGCCATGAATTCAGCCAGACGTCATTTATCCTTCGATCAGACCAACTCTACAGCAAACTTTGAGTTTATGAATTCACATCATCCTGTCATGGGTTGTACTTCTCATTCGTCCTCAATTTCTGTAATTCCGTCGCTTCAATCCACTCCTGACCGAGGAACTCCGCAAACTCATTCTCGTTCGAATTCAAACACGTCTTCAAGTTTTGAGAGAATCGAGGATTCACGCTCGAATCATCATAAATGTCATCACGGACAAAATTTCATTTCTTCAACGTCATCTTCGGATATAGAAGTCATTCCTCTGGATAGCGTCGACCTGGTTCCTACTTCATTTAGACAACGCCCATCCTTCCACGAAATGGAAACACAGACTGATGAAGAATGGCCAACTCCACAGAAAATTGTGGAAACGAAAGAGAAAGTCGTAGAAATGATCCCGTCGAAAGTCACGTCAATAATTGCAGAGAAGGATTCCGAAATTCAACAGCTACGAGAGGAAGGAGAAAAATTATCCAAGAAGCAGTTTGAGCTCACGAGTGCCATTAAAAAATTACGTCAAAAAGAAAAAGAAAATGATTTGACTGTAAAGACTCTTAAAACTGAATTGTCAAATAAGAGTGTAGAAATTGAACGACTCATGAAATCTTTTATCAATAAAGAAAGCTTGGAGCAATCTTTGAATGAAACCATTGGAAAGTTGAATCAGGAGAGGAGAAAGCTGGAGGATTCAGTCAATGAATTGAAGTCAGAGCTGGAAGATGCCAAGGAAAATTGTTCGTCCATGAAGGCCTCGTTAGAAGATGCATCAGTGTAAGTCATACGTAGTATTCGATCAATCATAAAATGGTTGAATTTGACCTATGAAATGAAATCTGCTAGTAAATACTAATTTGTCATTTCTTTTTTCAGTGAAATCTTAGAACTTCAAAACACAATTTCTACCGCCCAACGCGACAGTACAGAATTAGATGCTCTAACACGTGCAAAAGGAGAACTAACAAGTCTAAATGAATCCCTTCAAAAAGAAGTAGAACATCTTCGCTCTTCAATCAATTCATCACAATCAAAATCCTCGAATCGAGAAGCGGAGCTCAAGGGTCAAATATCATCCTTGACTCAGAAGGTTCATAAATTAGAGGAGCAAGTTTCAGATGTTTCTTCTGAAATCGCTGACGCCACAATGCCGCTTTCAATTGAAATTGATAAGTTACAACAGGAATTAAAGAATAAAGGGCAGAGTGCGGACAAGCGGGAGCGGGCCCTTCAAGTAAAGATTTCTGATTTAGAAGAAAAATTGAAAAGTATGGCGGAGTATGAAAACTCAAGTAAATCGAATATGGAAGTTTTTGAAACTGCAATAGAAAATCTGGAATCCAATCTTGAAGCTGTTCTAGAAGAAAATTCCATGTTAAAATCTAAACTTGAAGCTTCAGCTAATGAAACCTTGAAGACAAACGAGAAATTATCGGCAATGGCGCAGTTAGAAGCTCAAATAATTGAACTTACCAAAAAGATTCAAACTTTAAAACAAGAAAATGAAGCTCTAGTTAATGATGTGAAAACTGAACGAAACGCAACCGAAGCTGAGAAGAAAAAGAATCAATGTCTCATTGAACAATTGAAATCGAGCCATGAATCATCAAATTCCTTTTCAAAGCAAGACTCAAGAGATAACAGTCCTTCAAGTCATTCCGTAATTTCAGAAGCATCTTACTTGGACGATGTTTTGGATCCCAATAATATTGGTCACACTACACCAAAATCCTTTTTCGACTCATTCTCTTCCATGAGTGTCATTGAGAATTTACAAGGTCAATTGAGACAACGAGAATTGGAGTTGGTCACATATCAAGATGAAGTGAATAAAACTGAAAAGATAAGAAAAAGGTTAAATGATGAAATTGCAACTCTAACTGTTAAGAATCAGGAGCTGCTCTTGAAACTAGAACATTTATCAAGGCTTCAGGATAGACTTGTTGAAGTTGAGAAGAATTATAATGCTGTTCTACAGGTACGTTAAATGTTAAATGCAAATTGTCGTGATAAATTGCAACGTGGATTAAGAGGTTATTCAGTACTTACATTTACTGTTACCTAACAGATGTACGGCGAAAAAGTTGAAGAAGCCGATGAACTAAGGATGGATTTGCAAGATGTCAAGGAAATGTATAAAGTTCAGGTAAAAATTCAAACCCATTGGATTTCACTAATTTAGAAAATATGATCAATGGTCTACAATTCTTAATCTTAACATTCTAATTTTTTTACAGATCGAGCAACTACTGAAAAAATCCTGATTTCTTGAACTGAATACCGTCTCCAGCTTTTGGAACCCTACTAATTGATTGCTAAAAAAATTCATGTGATAACAAGTTTATAAAATATACATATACATCGAGCCATAAGTTATGTTTATAATTAAGACTAGGCACGATCGCACCCGCACGATAAAGTATGATTTTGATGATGACAATATTAAATCAAATTGTTTCTACATTGCTTGAGGCGTAGCGTGAGGTTATGATGAACGGCTACATAAATGCTAAATTATTATGCTTTAAAATAGTGTTAGAATTACGTACGTAAAACGACCTTCGGCTAAGAATGATTCGATAAGCTTCAGCTACACCTTACAGCTCGAAATTTGTAACTTATTTTTTCGGCAGTAGTAATTAAGAATTGGATTGTGGATAATAAAAATTACGCGATACGACTAAATGACTACAAATAATAATAGGGTATCTATTTTATTATTTCATACCCTGAACCGGATGACTAAAGTTTCAAAAAGTTCACGTAGTCAATTTTCCTATAGTAATAGTAAACTCATTTCATTAAATTTTTAACAAATTTATCAACTTGATCATCATCTTTGAGTCCAACAAATTTGTCTTTCACACTACCATTTTTGAACCCAAGGACAGAGGGTACTGCACTAACGCCATATTCCATAGCAATATCTGGATTATCATCAATGTCCACTTTAGCTAAATCCACTTTTTCTTTTGTTGCTGCAATTGCTGTTTCTATTTTAGGCATCAGCATTTTACAAGGTCCACACCACCTACGGCAAAATTAATATTATCAGATAATGCGTTTCAGTTTAAATTCTAAATGTCATTAATGAAACGAAATTTGCAATCTTAACTCACTTGGCCGTGAAGTCGACAACAACGGGTTTCTTACTCTCGAGAACTCTTGTTTTGAAATCTGATTCGTCTTGAATTGTGAAAACATCTCGATAACTCG
>VNWX01000607.1:0-20033 GCA_009869905.1 Ceratophysella communis | reverse complement strand
CTCTCCCCTCCCGACCCCTCTCCTACCAACCACTCCCGCTCCCCTCCCGACCCCTCCCCTCTTCCGACTCCTCCCCTTACAACCCCTCGCCTCCCGACCCCTCCCTTCCCGACCAGTCTCCTTTCGACCGATCCCCTCCCGACACCGCCCCTCCCGTCCTCCTCTCTCGAACCCTCCACTCCTGACCCCTTTGATGTGCTACATAATTTTTCCAATTTTAGAAATTTTGCACAAAAAAAATTCGAAATTTTCAAAAAAAAAATTCAAAATTTTCAAAAATTTTTTTTATCTTAATAGTTGTGCCTGGTCAAGACGAACAATTTGCGCTATCAATCTCCTTCGTAGCACTACCCACTGTCGAGTTATGCGAACACAAACGGACGGACGGACGGACGGACGGAAACTCCAAATTATATAAGAGATATGAAGTTTAAGATCCTATCTCGGCTTAAATTAAATTACATGCACTCTGCATGTATAGTCTCCGTGTAGTAAGTAGCATAGCATTTGATACGAAAGAATTTCTGATCGTCGGACTTAGGCAGACATGAACACTGGATCCAAGCCACGACCCATCTAATAAAATAACCCTTATCAAGCCATATTTTTACAGAATGGACAAGAATGAGCGGAAGTTGAAAAGAAATCCGGTTTAACAGGGAATGAAATTGAAACCTGAGACTTATTGAAGTCTCGATCAGAGCCGATAGAATTTATGGCAAAATTCACTTACAATTTGTCAACAGGTAGAAGCTGACTGAAATGTTTATTTGAACTTTTTGCAATAGAGAAATAAGTCTGTCATTGCTTGAGATAAAAGTCATGAGCTTGTTGGTAAGAACGCAAAGTTGTAACAGGGTTGAAAATTGAAAAGCTTTTCTTATTGAAATAAATATTTAATATTCAACTTATAAACATTTCTAAGGCCAATCTTGAATATTTAAAGCGTAATTAGCCGATTTTAAATATTTAAAACGTAATTAGGGTTTACATTTAAAATGCGGAATTCGAAAATTCAATCAATTTCAGCCTCGATCATTTCGGGTTAAATCAAGCATCCCTGCCAGTGCATTATTCCTGAGTGCCTACCGACGGAATTTACATTATCATTACGGAACAGTTTATGATGACAACAAGATGTGTTCTGTTTTCCGGTCGATTCCCGAAATTCTCCTAGTCTGACCTTCAGATTGAAATAGCGATCGAACAAAAAAGGTCACCCACACAATGCATGCCTTGGCTTATCCCTTATTCGGATAGGCCGAAGTTTGAAGTTCATGGAAGCATAATATTCCTGCATTACCTGCCTTTTCAGACTAATAAGTTCTGCCTGGTTACACCGAGAACAGAAGAAATGGAGATTGATATAAGAACAAAGATGCTTTTTCCCTTGTTCTCACAGTTCTTTTCTTTTTTTTATTGGCAATCTTGCCGTTTTTTCTGCATTCACTTTGCATTGCGCCAAAGGACATTGGAAATTGGAATTAAGCTCTGGATTGGGTAATATATCAACCCTTCCGCTCCGGGTTCTGCCGGTTTCCCTACAAATTACGCGTTCTGTCCTATCGTTAGTCCATACGTCTTGTAATAAAGTTTAGTGGAGGCGACAGGCTGGCATCTATCTTGTCCGCTATCGACGGATGTCGAAGGAATTATACTGTCTCCCATTGTTAGCGTTAGACGAAGGGCTCCTTTGTCCTTGTCCTCAATCCAGGACCTGACTTTTACTATCTGTCTGACCACTTATAGCCGGCATCTGGCTGGCTCTTTACATAAGGACTGCGGCTATATTGATGGAACGTAATGTAGACGGGTGGGAACTGATAACTGGGAACAACTGGTTTCGGGAGCACCCGTTTTCAGTTTTACACATTTAGCACGCTCGGTTAAATTTATAGTGACACACTTAAGGTTCCTGCCCAAATTCAATAAGGAAATCCAGTTTTAGGTCCAAAAACGAGAAAGGTGTAGGCATGTCAAATTGAAAGCCACAAACCGTATTTCATTATATTTTGTAGGTAGATGAAAGTCAGATGTAGTGCTTACACAGCGCCTATTTAATAATTAGGTTTACAGCACAGCTAGGGAAGAAATTAGCCCCATAGCTGGCATATTCAAGGCGGCGTTTCAGCATAGAAATAGTAATAGAGAGGGAACGACTTAAACATAAACTGTCATTTTTTAAAGCACTTCTTGATTGACTTTAAATCTACAGTGTTTATGCGGACAAGCAAGTTAACTGTTTTGATCAAAGAAAAGCGCTTCGTGGTACAAATAATTTAATTTCTTGCGTTCCTATATAAAGCCGACTTTTTGGGAGAACGTCATTCGTGATTTCATAGGCTTCTTACAAAATCTTCCAATTTCATATTTGCATTACTTGTCAATAGCTACGTGATCGCATAACATGTTTAAGCATGTTATAAATGCATTTTCATTCAAATTAAATCTTTGGCAGCGTTAATATAAGGTCGAAGTAATTCGAGCGATATTTAAAGTTTAATTGAAATTGTAAGCTTATTGAATTGTCTGAATCGGCCTGACCGGCATATATGAAAAATAAAAATTCATAAAAATATTTCTGTGAAGACAGAACGCTGGGCTGGCTGGCACCGAGAAGCATAAAATACCTACCCACTAGTATAGATAACTTCGAAAAGAATAACCGCACTTGGGTGTTTCAACCTAGCTTGCTGTATTGAGACGAGCTTCTTGTTTTACCATCAGATCGAATTACTGATACAATGCGGAGCACCATATAAAAACGGACTCGGTTCAGATTCAGGCTTTTATTCAATGGATTATGGTGGCTGGCCCTTGACTTAGGTTCATTTTTATGCGCTTATCATTTGATATCAAGAGAGTGAATCGAATGTTGATTTGATGAGTGCCACTCTGACTCTGAGGTTTCTCCCTCCATGAAGTATTCATCAGAGAAAACTCGTTTTCTGTATTTGAGACTTGGGAGGGCTTGCTGCCCATTTACACACTGGATATCTCATGCATCTCATTACCAAATTGTTGAGATTGAGATTGAATGTTTCCTTCGATTCTTCCGATTAGGGGCTCAGAAGTTAAAAGTATCATAAATAGCTCAGAATCTCACACCTCGATCAGTTTTTATATACGATAGGTAATTGTTTTAGAAATAGTAAAAATATCTTTTTCGTATCAGCGGTCGCACACGTCTAAATAATTTGCACTATCTTTATGGAAAAAAGAAACAATTATCTTTTGTAAATGTTTCCAAAATATTTAAGTGGACCAATTAACTTGTAATCCAGTAAAATCTAAAATTCAATCCCGTGTACTCGATTGGGTTTATTTTTTCAACTGAAAATCCTGTAATATAATATATAATTTAAAATTTCCTTCAGATAATCAAGATATTTTCCTCACAGGGTCAGAAAGTTGCATTCATTCCATTCCATTTGGAGTAAATGGCTAGATAATCTTAATTAAATTAGGAAATAAAAAAACAAGTGTTCAGATTTGTAATGTTGGTGGATGAGGTTTAGATTTTAGATGTAACATTGGAATCTTTTCAATTTTAAAGTAAGCTTGCAAAAAACAACAAATAATTTAGGCCTCCAGCTGCAATGGTTTTTTTTACCCCGTATATGCTTAATGAAACTATTTTACGAGCCGACGTGACAAAATATAACCTGAAAACTGGCAAAATTATGACCTCCCAGAACCGGTGATGGCGACAAAACGGTAAATCTGCATATTTGCTTACACATAATTTCCTATCCGTAGATAGGTAAATTCAAAACAATAAAACATTTTACAGCAATAAGAAGACCTATGTCAGTGTCAGTTGGAGTGTGAAACAAGCGTTTTACGACTGTGAAGCCAAGTCATAAAAGCGATTTAACCGGTATCTCGTCGTTCTTTCCATAGCCTAAGCGAATACTACTCTCTCTAATAGCATTTCTAATTTCAGCAAATATCTCAATATTCAACTTTCTCCCTCCGAAATTAGCTCGGGGTTTAGAGTGAACTCTGCGTAATAATTTCGTAATGAAGAAAATAGGGTTCACGGTTTATGCCATCGTCAGATGCAGTACGGGAACGGGACTGCCGGCATTTGGATAAATGCCAGAAAACTTTCTCAACTAATTTCTGTTCTTGATGCACGATGCGTTTAATAGGATTCATGGCTTGGTTTGATCTTGAAACAAGAATTTGTCAACGCGAGGTGTAGAAAAGTTTAAACAAATTATGATGGGAGTCAATTTGTGTTCGAAGCTTCCATTAATCTCCCTGCCTATACCCTTTAAAATAATAGAAAACCAGACCAGGGCCAGGCGAAGTGGCAACGTGTTGGCCATAAAAAGTATTCTGCTCGTCTCAGCCCTGTTTTGACAAATTATTTTAGTTTATGATCTGGTACGCGGCTTTGGCTTAAGGAACTTCGCATCCGTCCAGTCAGGCTTGTTCCGCTGCTTACATTATTATTTACATTTAAATTGATTAGTGTTCAAATTCAAGTAAAAAACCTGTTCTGGAATTGAACAGGTATTGCCGGAGTCTTTTATTTGTTTTCTGTGTGCACATGATTTAGAGAAATAGCTTTGAAAAATCTCATTAAGCTTTATAAATGGTGTGAAGCAAGGACGGAACTTTAGAATTCGGCCTGTATCATACCTGTATCTTTATGCATAAAATGTTGTTTAATAAACGAACACCCACACACCTTGCGCGTGCGAGATTACAACGCGCTGTCCGCTGTCCGCCAAGCGTCCAAAAATATACGTTTTTATTGCTCACTGAAGGTTGCCGGGCTCCTGGATTTATTTACACTCAAGTGTCAACACCTGTGCAATAAAAAGTAGAATTTCGGTCTGGGCATGAAATTCTCAAATTAAAATTACAACTTCCGTTCCGGCAAAGCTTACTTCTGCTTACGCAACCATGTCAAATAGCTCTTTGCTTTGCCGTGTGAAGCTGCGAAATTAACATTTTTGAGATTCTTGTTCCTATGCCTGTGTCTGTCGATCCTGTTTCAATTTCCAACAAGCAGCATTGTATATTGTAGCTGTGTTTACTATTTTGTATTATATGCATACATCAATAGCAAATACTGTAGGTATACCTGAATTAAAATTGTATACCTAATTAAATCCTGCATTAAACACAAGCTTGGTCATCAGGTATAATTATGCCTTAATACCTGTGCCTTGAATTATAATTATAACGCATTCATTACTTACCCTAATAAATGTCTTGCTGCCTTACCAGATCCATTCCTTCCCAAATACAAGTACAGGGCACTCTCTATGTCCTCAATTGATATAAATTGTGAAGTCGCCCCAACCTTACGTCAAGACGCAGTGGGGTAGCGCTACTGTTTTTACATTAACGTAAAGGAGCATCGCTACCAGCGTAAGCGTAGCCCAAATGGTGTCTTTTTGGTCCAAGCTATATATTTATTTGCTGTCGCTAAATCCTCTCTTTATACTGATTTTCAAAACCAGTCATGCAGCAAACTGTAATTGATAAGGGTTATTTCGCCCACGCTAAATGATTTGGGGTGGAATGAATTGAACTAGTTATGTGTTACATATAATCGTTTGAAGGAAAGTTTGGGCTGTCTATCTTATGATCCTGAAATGACAGGATGATAGCTGAAAGTTATTGGACGGAAGCTCAAGACAGGGTCAAAACGACATTGTAACATGTCACTCCAACGCTACAAAGTTTAATCGAGCTACTCGGAATGACGATGTTATGTTCTGAATGGTCTATACGCTATGATGCGCCATGATATCCTAAAATATAAAGTGCACTGAAATTTGAGACTTCATTATTTCGGTGATTCTATTGAGAATGGAGACATTCTTAGCATGAATATATAGTCCTAATCGTAATTCCTAATGACATGAAATGAAAGCATTGCTAGAACTTGCACTTACGGTACGTAAATACGGTACTTGGTAGAAATACCCGAATTTAAAAGTGCGAGTCGCAACTGACGTAATTTTATTTTCTGGACATGTTTTTCGGATGAAAATGCAGGCATTAGATTCAAAAAAATTTTAATCGAAATAATTCAATAATTGATCCTTTAATTAATTCATATTAAATCAACAAAAAATATGCAATTCATTTTCTTCTTTAGGAAAAAGTTACGTTTATATTCTAAAAGTCTAATGGGAGCGTCCAATATGCTCCTATGCCTAGAAGTAACTGCATAAGAAATTATCCATTCCTAAAATAGATCCATCTTAATAGCATATTCTAAGGTCAAATGAAATAATATTATTCGCCGCTCAACACATATACTTACTCCCAAATCCCATACCTCGCGTATAGGTATATGCACTATTTTATCGACATTTTAATATAATCATAGTAAAAGCTGTCACTCTCGTTTTCATCTTGCTTCGTCAGTTTAACTTGGGATTGGCATTAGACAGATGAGCTTGGAGTTCATGTAAAGTTCGACAGTGTAGATTTTCTATGTAGTAAGATGTCTAGCAGTTAATGAGACGAAGCAGAAAAAATTAGCATTCACAAGTCATTTCACCAAAAGGTCAACAAGAGAAGAACGACTCGTCAACAAGGGGGATGATGAAGTGGTAATACAATTCAATGTGAATTAAATTAGATTTGAACATCGAGACGCTCCTGTAATAGCGAATATAGCAACTAAAGAAACGATATGACACTGCTAATATCTAGCACCAAGCCAGAAGACGCTCGTTGTTGTTCGATGCACAATCACGCGTCTCGCAACAAAATGCATAGTTCGCTTTAATGTGTTTACATTAGCCTGGAACGAAGTTCTGGAAGGGGAAAGCCCTAATCGCATTACAATTTTCACTTCGACTCTGCGTCTGAAATCTCAGAAAGTCCTGGAAGGGTTTTTAGATAATAATGCTAATTACTTTGTTTGCAGAGCCTAGCCTATAGACCTTAAAAGCACAGAATCTTACCTCGAGCATTGTAGGAGGAGCATCGTTTTGCTTACAATTTGCGAATTACAATGAGTTTCACATATTTATTTCACTAATGTATGTTTTTTTGTATTTATTTATTTAATCTCAACAAATAGTCACCGTCCTTGTAATCATTTTTGAATTTTTAACGATTGTTTTTACTGTACTACACCGTAGAGCTTTTGTCCCAATTTCGAAGCTTTACACCGTCACGTTACACACTCTGATCTGAATTTATGCAAAACGGCCAGTAGTTCTCCCCACAGCACAACAAAGAATATTATTCCTAGCAGACACAATAATAGCTCAGGTCAATGTCACATCAGGAACTGACCAATAATTCCATATTCCCATACAGGACCGCCTATTTATATAATGTACCAAAATTAGGAAGACAAGCCAACTGATTAGGAATGACGCTTGACACTCCAGTCAAGAATCTTCTGACAATAGGACTCTGTTTCACACTCCACTGACGCTCCAACTGCCTGGTTCCCCCAGGCTTGACTCGATGCACTGCTTAGGATTTTCTGACGCGAGACTCAATGAATGAATTCTTGATTTGACACCAAACTCAGACTCGTAGTTCAAATGTCACACTGTCACTTACGAAGTGGGACCCAATGCCAATCAAAACCATTAATTCCCATATCCTTCCCCTGAACTCGAACTTTAGGAACTAATGAAGACTAATGCCCGGAATTGCCTTATAAAGGTAGGCATTAGCTACGCGACTGATTGTTCATAAAAGTTGTGATGGTGACCAGGTCAAGAGGACTGCGGACTGTCATTGACAGAGGGAGATTTATGACATGCTGACGGAACAACGTTGAAAGATCAAGTGAGTAGGGTGAGTTCGCTCAGTCAGTAAGAGAGAGAGAGAAGTTTGCTTGGATCTTTGCTGGATTGAATCGGAGAATCATGCTGCTCATCTAGTCCGATCACTAAAGTCTTGCTCCATGTTACGTAACCGTACAGAAGGAACAACTGGAATCGAGCCTAACATGCCCATATAATACATTACTAACTTAAGTGCCTTTCTCACTTGATCATGGGTTGGCTTTCCAATTCATTTCCACTGATGTGATGATAACGGGTTGATTATTCAGATATTTGGAACAATAGTAAGGTTAACGCGTGCTTCTGATTACTACTTTTGATTTTGATTCTTGAATCAACAACGGTCGGAAGTCAGAATCGTGGGTACTAGAAATGAATTTTGATTAGTTCATTGTACTTCCAGTAGGCAGCCAAGAAAAGGCGAAAAAGAATTCACAGGTTTTGCATTCCCCTGGTTTGGATGAAATGGAATTTTGCAAGATTCCGGGTAAAAATCGGGAATTTATGCAAAATTGAAAGGAGGACAGACCTCTTTAAATTGAAATATTTATAAAACTACAAAATAAACTGATATTGATATATGATTTCTGCCAAAAACTTGACAGTATTTGGCATAATGTAAAATGCAGGAGAAAGATAGGAGAGGAAGACAATACAAAAAAAAACGTTCGCTGGCTTTCTCGTGCAAATGTTCCCATCCAAAATTTTCCTCTATATTGTAGTCTATAGTAAATCTGTCAAAGCCCTCCTGCCCTGATACGTTGATGCATGGTTTGGTGGTACTTTCGGAATTTCACAAAATAACCTCAGTTTTATTTAAATTTTGATCTGAATTATTTTACGGTGGTAGCGCCAGGACATTGTGAGATACTTAGCATTTTTTGGTTTCAGTACCTACTCATCTTTATCACGATACATCCTTGGAATATCTTTCAAAATGTCAACAACACTTTAATATGCGCAAAGTCAATTTATTTATTATCAATAATTCATTTATTAATACCGTTGGAACAATAACACACACGATAACCTTAAGACTATCGCATTAAATTTGAGCCTATTCTGGGTTATTTAACATTTTGTTCTGCACCAGAAAAGAAGGCAAATACTAGAATTTGAGAGCTTCGAAATGTTATTTAGCGAAGGGTCACAAGTTCCTCAGCCGAGGTAGGATGAATAGCAACGCACTCGTCGAACTGCTTTTTCGTTGCACCCATTTTTATCGCAACGGCGAATCCTTGAAGCATTTCATCACAGTCCTGACCAATCATGTGAAGGCCGACTATATGTTCTTCCGGGCCTTCACAGATGAGCTTCATGTGTGTCTTGACCTTTCGGTCCGACATAGCGAAATACATGGGCACGAAGCTACTGGTATAGATCTTGATCTGACTATACTTAGCCCTAGCTTCGTGCTCTGACATTCCAATAGTTCCTACCGGCGGATGAGAAAATATAACCGTTGGTATGCTCTCGTAAGATAGCTTTAAATTCGATTCGTTATTAAAGATCCGGTGACTGAGGCGTCGTCCTGCAGCAATTGCAACTGGGGTCAGCTGCCACTTTCCACAGACGTCTCCCAGAGCATGGACGTCAGGTACTGATGTATTTTGGAACCTGACCAACACGGTAACACAGATTAGTGATTGCAAGAAATTATTATCGGACGTGCAATGTACGTGGGACTCTTACTCATCCACTTTGATATAACCCTGCTTATCCAGTTGGATACCGGTTTTATCGAGTCCAATTTCAACGTTTGGGTCACGACCAATGGCCCAAATGAGGCACTCGGTTTTGTCCCCCAATGGACCGGTATTAGTGTTGATGTCCAATTTCCCCTTGTCATTCCGTTTCACTTCAGTAATCTATTTATTAAATAACTTTGCCGTGAATCTCCGTGCCCCCTTTTTGAAGATTTAAGGTTGGCTATCCTGCAAACCCTTACCACGGATTCCTTCCGAATAGCTACACCTGCTAGTTCTAAGTTCTCTGTAACTTTTTCCATTATCAGTTTGTCGAACGTTCTCAGGACATGGGTTCCTCGGATGACCAATGTCACCTTGGAACCCAGCGCTTGCAAAATTCCAGCTAACTCGACCGCGATATACCCAGCTCCAACGACCACACATGTTCTGAAATACATACCATCATATCATAATAGTAGGTAATAATAATTCAGCCACCGCCATTCGTGAACAACAGACTTAAGAGAGTTAAGAAAACGTCCAGTTAATAACTTACTTAGGTAGGTCTTCCAGTTCAAAAAATCCATCACTAGTGATTCCAAACTGCGCTCCAGGAATGTCAGTTGGAATTCTCGGTCTACCTCCACTAGCAACTAAAATGTGCTTCGCGCTGTACAGTTTATTGCCAACTTCAACCACCTTGTCGCCTGTAATTACAAAACATGTTATTTTGACTGCTTCTGCTTGATCATAACTAGAATCTAAACTGAATTCATTTACTTTGAAATTTCGCTAAGCCAGTAATCAGTTCTACTTTAGAGTTGTCTAAATTTCGCCCGTAAATTCCGTTTAAACGTTCGATGTAAGCATCTCTGTTGTCCTTCAGCTTTCTAAGAAAAATGATAACAGCATCCAGCATCAGTATGTATCTCATTTTTTAACAAAAACTTCAATCGATAAAAATAATGATAATTTCACTAACTTCCAAGTGAATCCACTGACTGATACGTCAAAGCCATAGCCTTTGAAGTCGTGCGTTTGTTCCAGCAGATTGGCAGCATAAAACATGATCTTCTTCGGAACGCAACCAACATTCACCTACAACAGAAAAGGCTTATCACCATGCCGCAAATTATAGGAAAGAAAATCGAAAGGTAATACAGCTGAATTCCGATTAATTTGATCAGCTTACACAGGTACCACCCAAGCGTGCATTTTCAATGATTCCAACACGGACACCAAATTCCGCAGCTCGACGAGCACTTGCAATTCCACCGGAACCCGCACCGATAACAAGATAGTCAAAATTCGTTGTTCCATCAATAGGCGGCATTTTGTTTGAACGCGTCGTAGTAGATGTAGAAAGCCAAAGAATTTGTTTTACGGAATCAACGGCACGATTTCGGTTCAAGAAACCTGTGAAACAAATATGCGACATTAACATAAGTAGAGATATAATTATTTCTACTGGCAATTCACGGATTCTTAGAAGTGGCAGTAAAAGTTTTAAAGCATTCATAATTTACACTAGATAATTAATAAGGTTTAAACTGTTTTTGAATATTCAAATGACATAATATAGGAATCTTACGTGTTAAAGTAAGCATCCAATCCAATCAGTTCCCAGCCTAGCACTGCAGCAGAGTGAGGTAAAACAAGAAACCTGATCTTAAAAGTACATATTAATTATATAACCTACTAGTAGTACTTTTCGCATAATAAAAAAAAGGTGACTTGCAAACTTGTACCCGCTTTATTGCACGTGCTGAAATGCAAATAAATATATTGATAACACACTAAAAATACTTACCTGTTATCTATAATCTATTGTCCAACAACTAATTGATGACGAATAGAGACAAACTACAAACTCAATGAGATTACCGGACCGTATGTTTTTTCACCACTTCTGTCATCTGTTTGTAGAGCTACTATCTGTATCTGTATATAATTTTTATTGTTGTGAATTCAAGGCCACATGAATCCTACCCGCCTGCCTGGTAGATGCTCTACGTCACACGATGGATTGGGGTGATGCTATACAATAATTTCTAAAACACTAAACTAAAACTACACAAATAGGTAGGTACTCGATTCTATTTTCACCACTTGGGCTTGGCATTCGGATCGGATTGACTTGACACTAGCGAAAATGACGGGCCAAAAAGTATAACCATAGAAATCCTGGTTTCAATTTCAATACCTACACTGCAATTTTCGGGAAATTTGATGAGTCCAAGTTGCAACTATATAGTTATAATACGAATAAGAAAATGTTAAGGATCGTAGATATTCTCCGATACATATAGTCTTGTACCCGTTGAAAATTTTACTATAACGTGCTAGTAAAGTTAATGATTTGTTCGGATTTATTTTTAAATAGCATTTTAGCATTTGCATTTGAACGATTGATTAATCAAGCTTTTAAAGAGACAAGATTGAGTGCATTATATAATTAATTTTAAGCTTGCACACTTTACCTAACACTAAAGGAAAGTCTTGAAACGAGCGTGGAATAATTAGTTAACTTATAATTAAATAACTTTGGATTTGAATTTTTTGGTTTCAAGCCGATTTAGCCAACAAGCTGTCCCAGTCCGGGTAAAACTTCTCCTTCATTCGGTTCAAATAGTCTACAGCTATTGGAAACTCCTCTGAAAATTAAGAAAATGTTTTCTCAGTTGCACGGAGTTTCGAGTTGTACGTGAATCGATGTAAAATAGGTATTAATTTTGTGAATACTTACCTGTAAGAATGCGATTGAACTCTGACCCAGGAGCAGCCCACATAAATTGGGCCAGTACTCCGAAAACTGTGGCATCAATTTGCGTTGGCTCATCCCCAAGAAAATACATTTTGTTTCCCAAATAATCCACCACGGCTTCCAAATCTTGACGCAGAAGATGAAAACGATCTTCTCGGCTGTGCAATCCGATTCCTTGGGTAGTCAACGCATTTCGAACACGGCGGGATACAAATTTTTTAATCAGCCACATCTTTATTCCGGAACCATCCATTATTTGATCAATTGTGTCGAGCCCATCAATCCATCGCCATTCTGCCAGAGCGCTGTAACATAACCAAAAATTTACTGCTAAACTGGGGCAAACTGATGCCCACACCTTTATTCGAAAAGGCGATAAACGTTATGAAGCAAAATATTTCAAAATCGCGGCTGACGACGGTTTGCTTACCACAGGAAATGGTCTTCCAGCATAATTCGCATGGATTGAGCCACGGCCTTCTCAGCTGCGCTTGCGTTTCCCCAAACATTTATATTGAGTTTCCTGGATAAAGAATTCTAAAGATACAGTATGTACTTGATAATTAGATCTTGGAATTGATTATTGTTAAGGTCGCTGATACTACTAACTTGTTCAGAAATTGAATAATGAGTTCCGAATCTCCCATACTAACACCATCAATTTCGATCCATGGAGACTTTCCTTTCGGACCAAAAGGTTTCTTGGTTTCGATCTATGCATCAAGAATACGATGTTATGTGTATTTCAATTAAGCCAATTAAGCATTGTTTTAGATAATCCAAAGTGTTTTAAGCTCAGAGTCAAGTAAATTTACCACATAAGGAATATTCGCCATTCGCAGATAAGTTTCCAATTTGAGCACGAATGGAGAGATATTCGGGCATGTTTTTCCACGATCGAAAGAGTGTAAGATAAGCTTAGGAGCCTCAGCTTCCGCTTTGTCGTCCGCCATTTCCGTGTTAGTTTCACAATAGTGATAAACCTATTAAAGTAAGTTAATGAAGTTCAAGTTCAGTTCAGAGTTGGAACACCTATGGTACCAGTTCCATTTTATAACAATAGAAATCACGCAAGCACGATGATGTAATATTAACAGGACAAATGTTGAAGCAATGCAATGGTTTCAAAGTGCCTTACGACTTACGGGATATCCCTGACCACGAGTATACGAATAATTCAGAAGTCAGAGTTACAGGTTGCAGAAATATGACTCAAGGACGGAATTTGCCCAGTACTAGAGCAATATGTAGGCGCTATTGTGTTGCTGCTGTACAGAAAAAACACGATTGAAAGAATTACTACTATCGGTGTGTTTTAAAGGTGAGAAATTACTGCAGATATAATGGAATGTAATGGAATATAAGATATAATGTAAATGTATACTGTATCCCTACTCGCTTTAGTAAAATTTCCAGATGACAATAATCAGCTGCGCCTAGAACAGAAACTCTGAGCTTTGCTTCGAACATTCGATTCTAGAGAGATAATAATATGTTACCTGTCAATGTCATATGCTATGCTTCTGTCCGTGCCCACGTGCACAAAAAATTAAAAGTATTACTACCCTGGACGCTGACAATGAGTATGAGTATCTTTACATACTTTTTGTTGACCCGAAAAAAATTGAGATATGACTTTGTAACATGAGGATTACGATTAGATTATTAGCGTGATGAGTGATGAGCGTCTACCGAACAGGTGCCTGCATATAGCGTATTCACGCTGACGCGCAAGAAATTACCCTATATTAAATTAAGCAGGTGTATTTAAATTGTTAAAGAAGATAGGCATCCCATATTGAAATGAAATAATTCATTAGAGCCATAATTTTGAACCTCTCTCTCTGGGCAGTGGGCAGTGCAACGAAAACGCTTTACTCATTTTAGGTTATATCGAGTTCTTAATTAAAATGTGGGTAACTCCGTCTCCATTTGAGACCCCAGAATTGATTTCTGATCTGTGAAATTTTGAAAGTAAATCAGAAAATTACATTTTTGGATTTATTTGTATTTTATCAATATCAGTACGCATAGATACATGAATTGAGCTATTACAATTGAGTTAAGAGACTAAGCATATTTCTTAATCAAAATATATACCGGTTTAGCGTATGTATTTATTTTATAGTAATGTAGTACGCATAGATACATGAATTGAGCTATTACAATTGAGTTAAGAGACTAAGCATATTTCTTAATCAAAATATATACCGGTTTAGCGTATGTATTATTTTATAGTAATTCCGGCTAGAAGAATCTCGGAAATTGCGAGTTCACCATCTCCAAAGTTAATATTGACGCCATCCTGTAGCTCCACTAGAATCAAGATTTAATAAAGCAGATTAGGTTTGCGCTATGATTCCTCTCTTGAGATTAGATACACAAATTTCTTACAGTTTAGGAATCAGCTTAATGTTCGGTGCAGCCTGGAACATTTGTGGGCTTGGGACCCTTGAAACGTTGTGGTAAATGTCCTTGTCGTTCTTCTTGGCTTCACGGCCGGCTGCTTCGACAATATCCAAAGCACGGACGTTCTTCCTCATCTTCAGTCCTTTGGTTAGCTCAAGTACGTGAGATGGAATGTCAATTTTTCCGATCTGTTAAATCATAGGTGAATTTGTAAACGATAAGAAAAAAAAACGGCGAGGGATTTAAACGAGGTCAGAAAGGGCACGTAGGACCGACCCTTTGTTTTGCTTCATCACTCGACAAATATGACTTGTTTCTTTGGCGCTCCTTCTTGTCAAGGATTGCTTTGCGTTTGGCTTGAATCATGGCGGCGTCTTTGGCCCTGTAAATTTGTAACATTGTGAAAAGCGATACAATTTAAGGAAACCAACATATCCCGATGCACTTACTGATACATGGCAATGACCTTCTTGTTAGCTCCCCGCTGCTGATGATGGTTCTTGACAATGTTATCCAGTGAAAACCCAACCACATTCGATGCTTTTTCTCTGATGGCTTTCAATTTGACCTGAGCGCTGTCTCCGCCACCTCGCATATCCGATTCTGCAAGATCGCCTTTCCCTTCGTCTTCGTCACTGTCACTGTGTACAAAGTTGTACTTGGCCATGGACATATCTCCAAATCCCAGATCAAGTTCCTTCTCATAGTCCGAATCTACTTCCTGGTCTGAGAAAATTCCTGAAGATGCACGTGAGCTTGCCGGAGGAGAACCAGGGGGTGAAAGTGGCTCTGGCTTTGGCGTTTCGACTTTCACTTGAGCTGTAGCAGGCTTTTTGGCTTTCACCAATGTGCTGGAAGTGGAAGTGGTTTTGGCTAGCACTTTGTGAAGACTTGATGGGATCACGGACAAGACTCGTTCTTTGGAAGCTTTCAGTCCCTCTGCCAATTTAGCGATTTCCTTCGGACCCTCAGGTTTCTGTGGATCTTTTATTTCAGTTTTCTTTTTTACTTCCGATTGGGATTTCTTGAAACGCGAAAATTTTAAGAATATCAGCAGGTGAAATTTGTAGATATCACACGCAATTTTAAAACATTTATTTCTCTATTTTACCTTCCAAGTGTTAAGACGAAAGCGCTCACGTTCCTTCGCTTCTTCTCGCTTAGCACGAATCATTTCTTGCCGACTTTTCTGTCCTTCAATTTGTGCCCGGTGATTCTGAGCGGCCATTTGAAACATGGTTTCATGCTCTCGGCGTTTATCAATTTGCCACTGCCGGACATAAGCCTGGTTAGCTTTGTTGAGTTTTTCATATTTCTCGAACCATGTGAGATGCTTAGCAACTTCTTCCAGCTTCTTTCCTGAAGTATTTGCGACATAGTCGAGAATTTTAGAAGGATGGTGCTTCCATTTAGTGTAGCTCCGTCTGAAGAGTAAGTGATCATCGTGATCCCAGCCTCCAGTTGTTCCGCCAGTGCTCTGCAAGTAGTCCGTCAATTCCTTCGCAGGGCCCTATACAAGTGTTTAACAAACTGATGTAATTGCGAAACAACGAAACAAGATCTGTCGAATCCTGAATTGCCCAGTACCAATCTATCATCTGAAGCAAAACTATGTTGATAGTGCTATAGTGCTATTATACCTTGCTAGGGTCATATGCCATCAGTCGTGTTAAATTGCGTGGACGATCAATATTAACACTAGCAACGCGTTTGAGTTTATGTCGCCTAGCTTCGCTCTCTGTGCGCATATTCAGAACTTCAAGTTGATTCTTCATTCCGTTCAGCTCCTTAGTCAGTCTTCGCTCTCGTTTAAAATGGCGGTTCAGGAATCTATATTGAATTAAATCAGAGCCAAAATTTTAGATGAATTTACTCATTCAATTCCAGGAAAGTTCAACAAAGCCCCATGCGAGCACCGTTTATCGGCTACAGCAGGAATGTCTCGCAGTGTTGGATCAATTTGCTCGCTCATCATGGTATCAAGGCTAAGGCTCTCTCGGGGCGACGATGCTGCGATGTAATCTGTGCCAGCATCAACTTCATCATCCTCGTCGTCGCTCAAAGCAAGAACTTTCATTTGATCAAAACCAAACATTGATTTGACCGGTCGACTCAGATCAATATGTTTCATCGGTTTTCTGGGCGTTCGCTGTGGTGTGCTGGCACCTCCGGAGCGAGGAGTTGTGGCTGAAATTGAGCGATAAATTCCTTTAAAAGTTAAGTTAAAAGTCGTTAGAAATAAATTTGAAGAGTGTATTTAAAATTTGATATTTGAGATTTACCGACAGAGTCACTCTTCGGACTCGCCTTGCTTCTGCCAGACGCTGCTGCAGCTGCTCGACCCTTGGCCAAAAGTAAAGATTCATCGAAAGTTTTGACTCCTTTTTCCAAAGTTTTCATGGTATCATATGCCTTAGAAATTCTGGATCGAAGCTCAGTGTCCATTTTATTAGGAGCCAATGTTCTTCGCTTATTCAGAAACCCTTGAACTTTTTTCATGGTTTCGTCCACTTCATCATCAGAAGAGTCAGAAGAAGCAGGTCCACGCCACATATTCCCGCCGCGGCTACTCTTCTTCGGCGATTGTACGACCCGTGGAAGAAATGGTGTTTTCGGTAATTTTTCTGCATTTGGGTTCGAGTTACGGAACTTTTCACGGCTCAACGGCAGTTTCGGAAGATGGAGACCGGATGAAAAGTCGCTGGTTAGCGGTATTTCATGTTTCGAAGAAGATCCTTTGCCTGTAACCCCGGCGACTGATGAACCAAGTCCACTGCTTGTGCTGGCACTTGACAGGCGACGTCGGTTTTTAGAATCCTCTGAATTAGTGTTGATGATATCGCTAAGGTCAATCGTGACAAGGGACTTGCCTGGGTCGTAACCCGCCATGTTTGACAGTCAACAGTTGACAAACTTTGGGCTCGGCTGATTTCGAGAATTTCAGTTTTTTGTGTTCTGAACTGTGTTTACTTTCACCGTCGCAAAAATGCTTTTTCAGGACAGTTTGATCAATATGCGTGTTGCCGTTGCTTTCTCGTTTCTTTTCAAGATCAGTTTTGCTTTTGTTTTTGTTTTACCTGTGCTCTGTCCTTCTCTTTCATGTTTTATCATTTGTTTGGGTAAGTAAGAGTAACAAAACCGCAGCAGAATGCCATGGTGATTGGTGATGGTGATGATGATCTTAATGTAATTATGAATTTCTATTTACTGAAAGTTAATTACCATAGAACTTGTATCGCGGACGGCGGGGCGGACCACGATTTAAACATTAACCATGTTTGATAATTTTAGTTTTAAATCATGGCGTCATTGGCTTGTTCGAGCTATTATTCGCAGGACAACCTGCTTTTGCATTATATGCGTCTAAATCATTATTCAAAATATTTTTTTCAAATATAATTTTGCTTTTATTTAGTTTAATTAATATAAATATAAATTAATTAAATAAAATTAGGCATTACATTGTAAATGAGAAATCTAGCCAGATATTTACAATGGAAAACGATTATCTCATTTACAATTTACTCATTGTTGACACTAATTGTATTGTAATTATGTTCTCTTCGCTCTGCTTTCAATAGGCTTCGCAGGCTTTTGCAAAGAAAACGTATTTTTGTGCGGGAACCAGAAGTGGAATCCTGGAAGTATTTTCTACAAGCATAGCGGTCCCGGTCCGTCCCGGGCATGTGCTTATGCTTACAGATTATTGCTTGAAATTGTCCAACGCAGTAGCGTATGTGACGCGTCACATTCAATAGTTGACAGTCCGTGGTAAGTCACGAATGTACAATTGGTATTGTCGTGCGATCGAAAAAAAATTCTTGAGTTGTCATTGTCAGTTAGTCAGCAATACCAAAACCAAGGGTGCCGGAAAAGTATACTACAATACGGTACTTTTTTTTAAAAATGGGTATGTGTATGTGATTTGTGATTTAGACTACCCGAATAAAAGCTCAAAATACCCGAGTAAGAATTAGTCAAATCAGAAGTAACTTCCGTTCCTTCCGAATAAATTCGATTAGGTACAGTAAGCTGAAGCTTAATTCTAGGCGAAAATAATGCTTTATTTGAAATTTTGAAAAAGTACGAAAAATAGAAATCGTTATCGGGTGTAAATTGAGCCATTCGGGTAAAAAGGAATTTTTACTCAGATCTTACAGCATATTTTTTAAAAACAATTTCGTAATGATGTAAAATGAGAGGAATTTTAATTGAATAAGTGAAAAATTTTTGATTTCATCATATTTTCAGATTTTACGATGAATGATTGAGATTGAGAGTGGATGCCGTGCCGTATATCAATTATCTTGATGTGAAAATTGTATCAAATTCAACTACTATGGCTGATTTGGAAGAAGTGGTAAAACAAACATTAGCCGAGGTTGATCTCCTGAAGGGCCAACTTCAAGTCCTCGTTTCATCGTTGGTCGCAAATAAAGAAATTGTAAGTAACTTAATACAGTAGATTTTGCATTTACCCCTGCGTTTTTAAAATAGGTTGAAAGTTTGAAGTGTTATTTTGTGGTTAAGAATTTTTAAAGTTTGTATCATGTCTATCTATTGGTCTTTAGTTCGAGGTTGACCTGGTACCAATTAAGGATCCTGGACAGGATGCGTCTACGAATATCAAGCCGGTCAGACTTCCGACCAAGCTAAGTCTTCGAGGAAAGAGCAAATTCCGTAACGCGAGTCAAAGTGGATTGCAGCTTCCTCCGCCTCAACCCACTAAACTTCCGCAATTTTTTGAGCCAATCTTGGAACTGATTGAGGAAGACACTTTTCTTATTCCACTACTGGACCGGTGGATTTGGGGAACAACTGTCGTTAACAGATCATATTCGTAAGTTAGCGTTATGAAATGAATGAACCTGCTCAGTCAAGTCAAACGTTTTTTAAATACAAATTAACGTACAATTTGATATGTAGGTCTACGTCTCTTCCTGTCCTTCATTTGGCAATTCCTTCGGAATCGGAACAGAAGCCCATTTCGACTTCTGCTTTTACGTACAATTACGTAGTAAATTTGGTTGACATGGAAGTGGTAAATGGCAGCGAGACAGCTTTTGATGCCACTCTTCAAAAGTCGCTACAGAGTGACAGGTCCGACAAGACGTTAATTAAGCCTGGATGTAAAGCTCATATCACAGGTGGGTGGGAGGTGTGAAGGTCGAGAAACTCGATTTTAATTTTAAAATACAAATATTTTTAGCATCTTTCGGAGACCCGGCTTCGATGTACGATTCCAAGGGCGTGCTACGAATTTTCGCTGCCCTTTCCTTAGAAGGGAGGCACCAACTATCTCGCATCATTGAAATTAAAAGGGAACATGCTTTCAGTCGCTTTAATGGTAAATCACCATTTCGATTATGTATGCAGTATAGTAGTGTG
>VNWX01000606.1:0-20038 GCA_009869905.1 Ceratophysella communis | reverse complement strand
AGAATATAATGCTTACAAGTAATTGTATAACATATAACATTAGACAGGTAGGCAATCAGGTTTTATAGCCTAAAAAGCATTGGGCAAATATGGCGATTGTTATTACGGGCGGCAAAGTAAGCCTAATGTTTAGAATATGCCGTCGCATTTCATTCAAGAAATATATGCACATTTTGTAAAATACTGCTGCGCTGCGGTGAACGGGGTCAAAAATTTCAGAATTCAGAAGCCCCTGCTGCAGCCTTGAATATTTACGATTACGACTACAGACATTATGACCAAATTTATTCACAAATATACTGTTTCTCAACAAAATATTCCTGTCGGTTGCATCGCAACCCATCTAAAATGCAGAATTTAGTGAACGTCGTCGTAATTTGTACTTTAATTACCTGCTCATCCATTTCAAAATAAGGCCTTGTAAATTGTATTAGGAGGTTTAGTAAATAGTTTAAACATGCAATATTACATAAAATATGTAAGACAAACTGAGCTGAAGGTAAGCTAACCTCGAACAATAAAACTGTGTGTGTAGTCCATGAAAATTTCCCAATAATAGAACTACATAAACTCACACGACGGAAGGCAGGCCGTTTTCAGTTCATTGTTCAATTATATTTTACAGTGTACTCACCTGTAGGTATTTGCTCATGCCGAATTATATTATGCACATAGTTATGGTGGAAGCAATTAGGCTTTAGCCTACAACTCTGAAATGCTGTACAGAGAGACCAGCAAGAAAGCGAAAGTCTGTCATGTTTGTTTCATGATTAGCATTCGTTGAGCTTGTTTTATATCGTCAATAATGGTCACAACTCACAACACTTGTGCCAAAAAATGAGGCGCGTACTTGCTTTTATGAATGAAAATCATTGTTGTATTCAATTTGTAGTCAGTTGTCTAGATAGGCTGTACTTATTCCGGAAATATGTAATTATTTATAGCTTAGTTTATATGCAGTTGTAAATGATAAGGTTTTTAGTATACACAAGTATATGTTCTGTATTAGGCTTGGTTTGGGATAAGTTTCAAATATTCATGTTCATAAGCCGTTCAGTGATCACTGAGACGTGAAGCTTATCCTAAGTAATGTACGTAATAGACTTCCTGAAGTGCTAATGATGTTATAATACAGCTGGCATGAGAATAATCATTATTTTGTGTGAATATGCTAAAATTTTATGGCCAGAGATAGGTATCATTTAAATTTGGGAATTATTGTACGATTTTTACGCATCAGACTAAATTTAGCTGACTTCTTGGGTTCGTTTACTTAACTTTAGCTATAACAGGCTAAACTCAGGTAAAATCGTTTGTTTTAGACAATTTTCATAAATATTTTGGTCGATAATTGCCTTACACGGAATATTCATTTTAGCTGATTGGTCACATACCTACTTATTTAGAAAATGCTAAAAAAATAATCATGCGTTTTTTTTTGTCTGTAAAATCGTGAATTTTTTTGGCGCAAAGAAACTATTATTTTTGTTTCCAATTAAATGCTGTTACTTTTGCACTTCGCCTTGATTAATGCATTGATAACTAAAGTGTATGGACGATCTGATTCGGTATGTCTGACACGTAACCTGAAATGCATCACGTTCCTAATTGAAGCTGCCCTGCCGCTTGACGAGATGTGATAATTCCATGTAAACGATTATGCAAAAATTGAAACTGAAAATGCATCACAAAATGCAGTGAATATTGAGAGCTTTTTAGCATGTATCTGGTAATTGCACTTGGCGTGGCGTCACTAGGATCTGTACTACGAACGAATTATAATGTTTGTCATAATGTATGCCTTACATATAAATATTGCATAATACTTTATATATCCTATCCGTCTGTTAACCTTCGCAAAATGGATGTCAATACTTTGAGTTCAACGATGACATCAATCAACTATACACGGCACAACAATGGTATAAAGGGTGTAGCTTACTGTCACTGTCAATCGTCTAATGTTCGATTCAAAGAATGGGAACATATTGCGCAATGCGAAAAGATCACGGTTTGTACATTTGTAAACAACAGATCATTAAATGCAGATCTGCGTCAATTACGTCTAGGCAGACACGCAATAATGCAAGTGTGCACTGATTCACTTTCATTTGTTCCTGATCTGGTTTTCGTTAGCTATTTCGCTAATTGGCAATTTTAGCTCGAATACCGGCATTTTAGACCAGAAGGGTCTTATGGGATGGTCTTGTCCGTCCGTCCGTCTGTCCGTCGTGTAAAACATCATATATAAGCATTTCACTTTCATTTGTTCCTGATCTGGTTTTCGTTTGCTTTTAAGCTAATTGGCAATTTTAGCTCGAATACCGGTATTTTACGTTTAAATACTGCCTTAAAATTTGAGTTTAAAATTCTAATTTGCCCGTAAGGTTTACAAGTTTTGTCCAACTCACTCTGGCGTATATTTACGGTTTTATAAAACTTCTACGAAGTTACTCGTCTAAGTCAACAAACGATGACCGTCAGCGTCCGCAAAACTTCTGTATTTAATTACGTGCGAGCTTAGTTCCCTTGATTTAAATTCAAAATATGTGTCAAGTTGCCTTGCTGCTGACACAGATACGATTATGAACGTGAGAAAAGCTCAAGAACAAAGGGCAGAGCAAATAAGGATGGGTTGCTATTTTTGGCAAATCTATTTACTCTACCACGCTCTTTAAGAAAGTTTAATATCTATTATCATAGGTTAAACACATATCAAATTATTGGAAATCGAAATTTGTACGGCTACATCGGGGACATGCTTTATTTACGGTTTTTTAAAACTTCTACGGAGTTCAGAAAATTCAAATACTCGTCTAAGTCAACAAACGCTGACCGTCAACGCCAGAAAAACTTCTGTATTTAATTACGTGCGAGCTTAGTTCCCTTGATTTAAATTCAAAATATATGTGTCAAGTTGGCTTTCTGCTGACACAGATATTTTACGATTATGAACGTGAAAAAAGCTCAAGAACAAAGGGCAGAGCAAATAAGGATGGGTTGCTATTTTTGGCAAATCTATTTACTCGTGAAAGATTATGCAATTTTAAAGAAAATGATCTGATCAATATTCCGTTCGCAGTTGAATTGAAATGCAAGCCTGTACAATGAGTCACTGTCACTTGGTTAAAAAGAATGCAAAACGTGCGTGCGTAGNCAATGAGTCACTGTCACTTGGTTAAAAAGAATGCAAAACGTGCGTGCGTAGCCCAACCCTAATTTTACAAATTACTAAACCTAAATGACTGCCGGTGATGATGCTGGCTGATGTAAAAGGGAAGGTTTTGATTTTTAATTATTCTAATAGATAACGGTCTGAGTAATTGTAGGTACCTATAGGTACTCGCATTTTAAACTGTATCTGGCACGTTAAATAATGCAAGATGGATTACATAATTGTATGATAGTCATCGCATCCGCAATGCTTCGTTCTACTACAGTAACAAATGATACACTGTTATCTAATAGCTTTAAAATTTATTTAATTTTTATACGTTATAAATTGCTATTGTTTCATTAATATCTATGCAAACGTATATGCAAAACGTGCAGCAGAAAGACGCTTTGACTGAAGAAGAAACACGTGCGCGGAATTCATCTCGTCAAACAACATTTATCTTTTAAATAAAAAAAGGTTTAAATTGTAATGTCTGTTCCGTAAGTCATAAATATTAATTTGGCAGAAAACAAACCACAGTATTTATAAGCTATATAATATACTTTTTAAGTTAAAAAAAATATGTGAATTATGCTATTGCCAATTGCGAGCGGCTAACCGTGTTAAAAAAATTCGTAGACTTTGAAAATCGAATTTCAAATTGGATCAGATTATACGAATATTGTTTTGAGATGTATACGATTTATATTTTGATTTCTAATCCTGAATTAAATCTGTATGATTTAGGAATCCCAAATTATATTGAAAATTTCATATATATTTTCAAAATTTTCGAATGCCTACGATTCTTTATTTCTTTCGAATTGTAACACGTGAATTCGGTGTACCCCTAATTTTAAATCCAAATTTCTGCAATTTTATAGCATTTGCAGCGTAATTTATGTGTTAAAAAATAATTTTAAAAAATTACAAGACGGCCAGCTTACCTGGAATGGGAGAAAACTCCGATCCAGGTTCCTGGAAGCACAAACTCTAACTGGAGCTCAATTGTACTGTGCACTGTACTATGCTACGCCACGCCAAGCTAGCTAAATGAACCTCCTCGACTTCAACCCCCAAACTACAACGAAAGAAATGTGTTTTCCCAATCAAGCAGTATTTTTCTTAGGGATGATGCCTTCAAATCTTTCCCTACCTTCGACTCACCTGTAATTTGGCTTTGGTATCTTGCAATTGAGCAAGTCCATATATTTCACATGGTAGGGGTGAAGTAAGATGTTAACATGCATGGGTATACAGGTAAGGCCGTGGCAGTGGCAATAGTAAAAAAAAAAATATAACGCGTACCTATGCGTCTTACAGAACAGTTACCCAAAATATATGCAATTATTACAGCAAGCTGAAACGTCTTCACAACAGGGATTTACTAAATATCCAGCAGTCGTTGAGCACGATTTTCTTCTAAGTCTAAATCTGAATCCTGAAATATTCAATGAAGGTTACACCAAAAATTGAAGGTTTTGTCTAGGCTATTTTCAATTTTTTGGTCTAACCATTAAGACGCTGGAAATCCCGCTGTTATATAACACATCTACTGCAATCGTTACATGGATAAAAATTACATGATTTTAAATGAAAAACCAGCGAAATCTTGATTTTTGCTGTGAAATTACATTCCGCATACCTACACTAAATAATGTTCACACGAATCGATTATCGCTTGTATCTTCTGGCCAGTACGATTACCTAAAATGTATGATACGATGAGAACGTATGCTCCGTGATGTATGCCTTTCTATTATAAATTTACGTGTTAAGATTGGCAATCACAATTGAAGATCATTACCGACGAAATTCCGTGGTCACGATTCACCATTATAATATGTTATAAATAATTATATTCGCAAGACTTGACGCTGGGAAGCTTTTAGATAGATAATTTGTGTACCATTGACTATCTGAAAGCTCTATTCTAAAAACATTATTAAAGTTACCTTAATGCGTCAAAGCATTTATACAGTCCAGCCAGATTCAGTCGATTCTCCAGTGCTCTGCAGCTAGGCACTGAATTAAAATTAATTGGCAAAATATAAACAGCAGTTTTTCTTTTCGATTTCAGTATTAATTACATGATTCATATGCCATGATGCCATGGATTTGAGCCCATTTCTAGCCATCCAATTTCTGTTATTATAATCCATTACTGCTACTGCAGTTAAATATAGGTAGATGTTTTACCGTGGAATTTAAATTTATTTTGATTTTCCTATTTTCAACCTCCACACGTGTTATATGTACCTATGTGTATTATTACCTGCAGCCGCCGCAAGCGATTATTTAAAAATGCCTTTGATACTTAAAGTATATAGTTATACACAAATTCAATAATTTTCAATAATCCATAATCCTAACTGCGCGATGCTCCCTTCACCACATTGAATAACCCAAATAAACCCGCCCAAATGCGCTCTAGTTAAAATATACTTGTCGTTTTAATTATAATAAGCGGGCCCACTTAAGAACAAAAATTTTACGGATTGTTGTCGGTCTATACTATACCCGTTACTACGGTTTATTTAAAAATGCCTTTGAAGTCGAAAACAAGCGTGCGAAGCAAACAAAATATTCACAGAGAGAATCAAGTTCATCTTAAAGCTTTAATTTTAATGAATAGGCGCATCGTATATGCTAGCCTTGTGTTTGATTGTAGAAGTTAACCACGATATGCAGAAACTGAAATTATTGAAGTAAACTTATGATTTAAATATGTAGAATGAATTTAAGTCCAATCAGCTCAGGGGCGGTTCCCGTGAGACTTCAATGCAATAATGCTACAATATGCAATGTGCAAATGATTTAAGGAAATACCAATAGTAAACCAAGAAAGGTCGTGGGTCTCATCAAGTACACATCCCTTCGCCACGGAATTTTTCTCAATGTGAGGCTCAGACAGGAAACCTTGAATAAAGGTCACATGCTTCCAAGCTGAGGTGAGAAACCCGTTCGGAGTCTCAGGGTCGCAGTGTCAATGACTGGATTTGGAAGCAATAACAAGAATAGAACTGTATTTTCAGGGCGTACAAGTCGTCCCTGAGACTGTGATGAGGTTTTCTATTTGTATATACTAACGGTATTCTTTAAAAGACAACTTCTACTGAAACAACTTAAAACTCCGGTTTTAATAAAAACGACAGGTCTACTGCGTTTATTTGAAATATTTTTTAAAAAAGTAAAAATATTTTAATATAAAAATACATAACACCGGTAATAACTTTGTACCGTATAAATTTCTAAATCTAAATCCCACAAATAAATTCTGTAAAATTCAGCCTCACTCCCAACACAGGCTGGCTTGGTCAGATTTTTATAAATATATTTAAATACATATATGGCTAATAGACTACCCGTTATTTCGCATTTAAATTAGTTAAATGTTTTAAAAGAACGATGGCCCTGAATAAACTTTCGTAGAGTCTTCTACGTTGTAGAGCTTAGGATTATGTTCCACGTTTTCTTGATTAATTTGTCCTAAGAATTTCTCACCTCGGTAGCCATATATCTCCTGTAATAAATAAGCTATATTTAAACACACCTTTATTGGTTTTGCTTTTTTTTAAATTCAAAGTATGGATTTGTGTAAAATACCTGGTATTTCTTAGCATTTTCTGCAACGGTAGATGGATCCACGACAAACCGCCTCGGATTATAGAGGAAGGGCGTGCCGATAATATTATGGAGAAATCCAAGTGAGGATGGCAGCATTACAGTTGCAATTATTACCAGTACCTGCAATTAAAATCAGCATTACATATTTGTCGTTTTTAGCAGATTTTGAAAAAAAATCATTACGCAGTTTAGTTAGTCCAAGAAGTCGTTATTTGAATTTAGAATTCAAATAAGCCCTGAATTTAGAAGCAAGTCTACTTACCAGAAGTCTTTTCTGCATTTTGTTGGCAATTCTAAATTTCAATACTGCCAAATTTCACCAGGTATACTTTTTTCGAATCGGGATTTTTGAGATAAATCGTGTAAAGCGTAATTATTGTTTAATTCTCACAGCGATTTAGCCACAACTTTGTACTTTGTACTGCGGGCACGAGATCTTTACTGGCAGGTAGTATACCTATCGTTTGCACACACAAAATTTAGCGAGTGCCCAGGATAATGAAATTGAAAGTATTTTATGATGTGCACCTGTGGTTCATGTATTACCAACATAAAGGTACCTGTGTGCTTACATGATGTTGTGCCTGTAGTAGTGGTGAGTGTATTGCAAACTTGCAAATTACATTACCTAGCTTACCTATACCCTATACCCTGCTAAAGATGAAAAATGAATAGGTACCCGTTCCTAAGTATGTTTGCCATTGTGTTAGTATTAACGTTAACAATGTCCGAACGTCGTCCGTCCCTTAGACGTACTTTTTGATATCTATGACTCAGCATGAGAGTGTTTAAGCAAGTATCTTGGAATTGCGAAGCATTAAAAGGATGTACCTCATTTGACAACGCCATGTACCTGGACTCACAGTCACAATCACATCACTGGGTAATATTTTGCAAAATTAAGGCTTTAGGTTAGACACTTGTCTCCTGCCATTCTGTAAAGAAAATTAAGTTATAAGATAAATTACTGCTCATATAAGGTGACATTGTGGAAATAAATATTTACGGGCTCGTGCAGCATTAGCGCGTTCCACCTCTAATGCAGCCCTTCTTCGATCTCGACACTCGTCTTGTCGGTCACCAATGCACCAGATAATTTTGCAGATCAACAGGATAATCTGACTAAAAATATACTTTAGAAAAATCGGGTTTAAAAATGCTTAAGTATACATGTTAACTTACAAGGCATTTTAGCAACACTGCTAAGAAGATCACACCGAGTTCCAGTGCAATTATAACCCATTTTTCCATATCAGAAATCAATTTTAACGTGTCAGTTGTCTATGGAGCTCCGTGACTTTCGACTTCGACTTTGACATTTGCTAATGTTAAGGTACAGGTCCTTGTATGCGTAGAGAATAACTGATGATAATAAAAAATGTAAGTTTTAATTTGCAATTGAGAAAGGACTTACCTAGTTTAGGTACACTTTCTTTCTATTGCGCATTTTCGCCCGCTTCCATACGAGGAGGCCTCGCATGGAAGCGACTGCAAAACAAAAACCGAAGGTCATCAGACTTGGCTTCTTGCCCCTAGCCTGCTTTTTTTGTTGTAGTCTTCAAATTATGAAATATTTATGTACAAACAGAAGTACATATTTAGTTCTGGGAGCCGTAGTTGTCAATTTTTGTGTTTAATGCAAAGCGTTTTTATTACTCTACAACTACAACATCCTCGAGCTCAAATTTTTGTGTTTGGTTTAACTCAATTAATGAAATAATTAAAATTAACTCCCAATCCCAATCCCAATCCCAAAATCGCAAAAGTAAATGTGATTTGTATTATTAACTAATAACCTGTTGCTGAAACATTGCATTGTATTCCACTATTGTGCTAAACAATTGGAGTACATTAGAAACCGCATGAATAAACGATTGCAGCTTTTGGGATGGGGATGGGATATGGATGCAGAGCATTGGCAGAAAATGATGTCCACACTAACATATAATAAACCGTTTAGTAGTTCTCAAGCAAGGCCTATGCTGGGTAGTAAAATATGACAAGCGGAATTCACTTGTCACTGGATCTGCACGGGTAGGCGTAACCTCAAGCCGAAACGATTCCCGCGCGCTCGCTCTGGTGTGTGCTTTGTTTTTCTTCTGATAATTTCTTGCCTCTCATTTCATTTTTCAGTGTATTCGGTTTTTAGTTTTTATACGTACTTTGTACTTGTCGTCCCTTGTTCCGTGGACTTCGTTACCTCAACCGTTACCGGTCACTTCAATAATTGTGTCATCATTGATCCAAGGTAGCAAGCACCGGTCCGGCAAGGTAGCAAACACCTGACCGAGTCCGGCTGGCAGAAGGCACACTTCCGGTATCTAGGCCATAGGTGACTGGCGCGGCGGCGTCATCGTCGTTGGTCGTCGGACTGGCCGTGGCCGTTTCCTGCTGCCTGCGCTGCGTCGTCACCGTCACACACAGGTAATGAGTAAGATAGCAGGGATTGGATTAGGGCGGGGGAGCTGCCAACTGTACTACGTACAAATAGATTAGATGCGGAGTAACTTACGGTTACGGTTAGCGTCATTAAGGGTTAACTAACGTTAACAGCGCATACAGTTGACAGCTGCGCGACTATAGCTGCTGGTTAGGCTGCGTTGCTGGTCGCGTCCTGTCCTGAATCTCAAGGCGTAGTAGCCGGTTGCGTTGTAGTGGGTGGGCGGGAGGTGCCTATGACCTAAAGACGAGACGAGTGTCAGGCAAGAATCCACTAATAACTATGAACTAGAACTAGAACTAACGGTTGACCACGGTACGGTCTACGCTCTGATTGTGACTATGCGTTTGTAATAATGTGCATTGTTAATTATGGGCTCTGTGCTCGGTCACGGTTTACGGTCAACGCTACAATATGGTTTAAAACCAAGTGTGAAGCACATGTACATTGTGCTAAGACAAGGCATAGCCTTAATAATAATATTTGTGCTATTTCTGATTTACAGGTGACAGACAGTAGTACGGAAGGCAGGCAGTCCTGATTGAACTGAACCCTCTCATCACAAATCACAACACCCATCATAATGAGAAGATCAAGCAGATCATCAATTCGCCAGAGCACAGGATCTACGCTTCCGTGTAAGTGCTCTGTGTTTCAACTATCGCATGTCTTCGTCTTATTCTTATTACATTTTTTTTCAAATGTAATATAATTCAATGTGGGATAATTCCGATTGTTAGTCTATTTTGCAAGGGCAAATGGTAAATTAAAGATTGTCAGTTGTACGTTTGTCCCAAGTTTTGTTTAGGGTGTCAAGGACAGAAGGGTGAAGGGTGAGGTGAAGTGAAGATTAGCAGAGACAAACGATTGTATTGCAGCACCAATTTTATTTTTTAACGTAGGGTGACAGGCTCAGACCTCAGGTAAAACCGGAGAACTCCGTCTCCGTGTTGACCTGAGAGTTTTATACTTTTGCAATCATAAATGTTCTTTTGTAATAAGTAGGAGATAGCCGGTAACGCTAATTAGTTGATTTTTTTATGGCACATTTACTAGTTGACCAGTCGTTTTAAGTATTTCGTATCGTTTAAACTCAAAGGTAAAAAAAATAGTAACACTAATATTCCCATTCATGTAAATACTCAGCAGCTGTTGACGGAGGCGAAGACTGGACTTCCTCGGAAGAAGAAATCAGTCCTACACAGTCCATGAAGAGAGAGGCAATTCGCAAATATGGAGGAAAGGCTCCAAATCTTAAAGACCAGAGTAAGTACAACTGAAACTTAGAATCGTATTTGTAATTCTCATAAGTTCAATGGACACGTTATTTTTTTAAAAAAAATTTGCTCATTTATGTCAATGCAGAAGAGAAAGAAAAAACTAAGAGCGAGTCTGATGACGAATCATTGTCCGAGTCAGTTATCCGGAAGGAGTATCTGAGAAAGTATGTTGCCAAGATCGCCCCACCGCCTCCTGTAATTCTTCAAGGTAGATCTTTGAACTGATTACGTATTTAAATTTGTTATAACTGTAAATTAATTAATAAAATTTTGTGCTATTAAATACCTATGCATCTTTAGTGAATTCAGATGAGTCGAGTGAATTGATGGAAACAGAATCTTTTGTCCAGAAGCATTTCAAAAGAGTTGTGGCCAAAGCTCCGGCTCCGCCTCCTCCACCACCACCACCGCGAGGTGTGTAAATATTAAACTTAATATTGGATTTTTAATGCTTGGATTTTTAAAAACATTACAATCACAATGCGACCCATGCAACGCAAAATGGCGTAACTTTAGCTCCACAAAGGCTTCCAAAAGTGTAGTCGTAATTCAGACTGTTTTAAAACTCGGTTAAGTTGAACTCGAGACAAGACTTTTTTAAATCGTACAAATAATAATACGGGCTACCAAAATATAGCATACAATTTATATTTTTAATTTAATTGATAAAGTGGCCAAAACATGACGATTTAGGTAAGAGGGATGCCGATGCCAAAAGACGGAAATATCTGATTTGTGATGTTGTTTACATTTTTAGAAAAGCGAAATCGGAGGACAGATAATAGTGACGTGGGCTCCACCAGTTCCGTGAGAACCCGTTCTGAAAAATCTGCTCTACATCTTCCTGCACAACAAAGCCCTGTTCCCAACACTGGCACAATCTGCACATCAACACCAATTCTTAACAAAAGTGGATCTCCAAAAAAAGCAAACTTTGATATCTCAACAGTTTTGTCTCCCGTCGCAAAACCTACTGGTGGAAGGGTCAGTCGTCGACTAAGAAGAAGTCGTTCAAAACAAATTTCAGACCGAGTTTTTGACAGAATCGATACACCAGATGCTGATCCCAGCAGTGACGAATTGAATCCAAGTCCTTTCGTACATAACAAACGTCGGCGAGGAAATAGTCAAGCTCGGTCGAGTCAAACTCAGTCAGCCCGCCCACCAGCTGAAATTTATGGTAAAATTATCAGCCACCACAATACATTGAGTCAATCTTCACGAGTCTCAACCTACGCACCCTCGAGTCAGTCAAGTGCAAGAAGCTCTGCTTCTTCTGTCCGTGCTGAAGAACTACAGTTGTCAAGACCGGGATCTCTTTCAGTGGGTTCGGGCGGTGACGAGAATATTGGCGCAACGCAAACACAACCAATAAGCTTAATCTTAGAATCTGAAGAAGACAAGGAGGTGTCCTCAGCTGCCGTTGAACCTGAACAAAAGATAAGCGGCGTTGATAATACATTGAATCAAACATCAGGGCGCCCCAGTCGGTCCAATGATAGGCGGACTTCTAGTTCTTCTGTTCGCACAAAAGATGGACTGTTGTCCCGACCGATGTCTTTGTCGGCGGAGTCGGATAAAGACGTGACGATCGGCACTTCGCAAGTCCATCTCGTAACCTCACGCTTAGCATCTGAAGAGGACAAGGTGTCCCCGGTTCCCGTTGAATCTAAGCAACAGAAAAGCGGCCGTAATAATACACTGAATCAAGCTTCAGGACGCCCCAGTCGGTCCAGTGTTACCCGGACGTCTAGTTCTTCTGTCCGTACAGAAGAAATACAGTTGTCACAACCGGCATCGCTTTCAGCGGGCTCGGAGAGTAGTAAGAATATAGGCGCTACGCAAACACAACCAGTAAGCTCAATCTTAGAATCTGGAGAAGACGAGGTGGTGTCCCCGGCTCGCGTTGACCCTGAACAAATGAAAACCAGCCGCCGTAGTACATTAAATCAAACTTCAGGACGCCCCAGTCGGTCCAGTGTTACCCGGACGTCTAGTTCTTCTGTCCGTACTGAAGAAATACAGTTCTCACCACCGGCATCTTTTTCAACGGGCTCGGAAAGTGACGAGAATATTGGCGCTACGATAACACAACACGTAAGCTTAATCTTAGAATCTGGAGAAGACGAAGTGGTGTCCCCGGCTCCCATTGAACCTGAACAAAGGAAAAGCAGCGGTCGTAATACATTGAATCAAACTTCAGGACGCCCCAGTGGGTCAAATGTTAGCCGGACTTCGAGTTCTTCGGTGCGCACAAAAGGACCGTTGTCCCTACCAGTGCCTCTGTCGGCTGTGACGGATAAAGACCTGACTAGCGGCCTTTCGCACGTCCAGCCCACAACCTCAGACTTGGAATCAGAAGAAGACGAGAAAGTGGTGTCCCCAGTTCCCGTTCACTCTAAACAAACCAACCGCAGCCGTGATGATAATACATTGACTCAAACTTTAGGACGCCCCAGTCGGTCCAGTGTTACCCGGACGTCTAGTCTTTTTGTCCGTACAGAAGAAATACAGTTGTCACGACCGGCATCTCTTTCAGCGGGTTCAGACAGTAACGAGAATATAGGCGCTAAGCAAACACAAACAGTAAGTCTAATCTTAGAATCTGGAGAACACGAGGTGGTGTCCCCGGCTCCCGTTGACTCTGAACAAAAAAAAATCAGCGGCCGTAGTACATTGAGTCAAACTGCAGGACGATCCAGTCGGTCAAATGTAAGCCGAACTTCAAGTTCTTCTGTGAGCACAAAAGTACAGTTGTCTCGACAAGTGTCTCTGTCGGCGGTGACAGATAAAGACGTGACTGGCAGCCTTTCGCAAGTCCAGCCCGCAACCTCAGACTTGGAATCCGAAGAAGACGAGAAGGTGGTGTCCCCAGTCCCCGTTGATTCTGAACAAAATGAAAGCAGCCGTCGTGTTACGTTGAATCAAACTTCAGGACGCCCCAGTCGGTCAAATGTAAGCCGAACTTCTAGTTCTTCTGTGAGCACCAAAGAACAGTTCTCCCGACCAGTGCCTCTGTCGGCGGTGACGGCTAAAGACGTGACTACCGGCCTTTTGCAAGTCGAGCCCGCAACCTCAGGCTTGGAATCCGAAGAAGACGAGAAGTCGGTGTCCCTAGTCCCCGTTGACTCTCAACAAAAGAAAAGCAGCGGTCGTAGTACATTGACTCAAACTTCAGGACGCCCCAGTCGGTCAAATGTTACCCGGACGTCTAGTTCTTCTGTCCGTACTGAAGAAATACAGTTGTCACGACCGGCATCGCTTTTATCGGGTTCGGAAAGTGTAGAGTCTGGAGAAGACGAGGTGGTGTCCCCGGCTCCCGTTGAACTTGAACAAAAGAAAAGCAGCGGTCGTAGTACATTGAATCAAACTTCAGGACGATCCATTCGGTCAAATGTAAGCCGAACTTCTAGTTCTTCTGTGCCCGTGCCCACAAAAGAACAGTTCTCCCGACCAGTGTCTTTATCGGCGGTGACGGATAAAGACGTGACTGGCAGCCTTTCGCAAGTCCAGCCCGCAATCTCAGGCTTGGAATCCGAAGAAGACGAGAAGTTGGTGTCTCCAGTTCCCGTTGGCTCTGTACAAAAGAAAAGCAGCGGTCGAAGTACATTGAATCAAACTTCAGGACGATCCAGTCGGTCAAATGTAAGCCGAACTTCTAGTTCTTCTCTGCGCACCAAAGAACAGTTCTCCCGAACAGTATCTCTGTCAGCGGTGACAGATAAAGACGTGACTAGCGGCCTTTCGCAAGTCCAGCCCGCAACCTCAGGTTTGGAATCCGAAGAAGACGAGAAGGTGGTGTCTCCAGTTCTCGTTGACTCTGAACAAAAGAATAGCAGCACTCGTAGTACATTGAATCAAACTTCAAGACGATCCATTCGGTCAAATGTAAGCCGAACTTCAAGTTCTTCTGTGCGCACCAAAGAAAAGTTCTCCCGAACAGCATCTCTGTCGGCGGTAACGGATAAAGACGTGACTAGTGGCCTTTCGCATGTCCAGCCCGCAACCTCAGGCTTGGAATCCGAAGAAGACGAAGAGTTGGTGTCCCCAGTCCGCGTTGACTCTGAACAAAAGAAAAGCAGCGGTCGTAGTACATTGACTCAAACTTCAGGACGCCCCAGTCGGTCAAATGTTGCCCGGACGTCTAGTTCTTCTGTCCGTACTGAAGAAATACAGTTGTCACGACCGGCATCGCTTTCATCGGGTTCGGAAAGTGGAGAGTCTGGAAAAGACGAGGTGTCCCCGGCTCCCGTTGAACTTGAACAAAAGAACAGCAGCGGTCGTAGTACATTGAATCACACTTCAGGACGCCCCAGTCGGTCAAATGTTACCCGGACGTCTAGTTCTTCAGTGCGCGCAAAAGAACAGTTCTCCCGACCAGTATCTCTGTCGGCGGTGACGGATAAAGACGTGACTAGCGGCCTTTCTCAAGTCCAGCCCGCAACCTCAGACTTGGAATCCGAAGAAGACAAGGAGGTGGTGTCGCCAGTTCCCGTTGACTCTGAACAAAAGAACAGCAGCGGTCGTAGTACATTGAGTCAAGCTTCAGGACGGCCCAGTCGATCGAATGTTACCCGGACGTCTAGTTCTTCTGTCCGTACTGAAGAAATACACTTGTCACGACCGGCATCGCTTTCAGCGGGTTCGAAAAGTGGAGAGTCTGGAGAAGACGAGGTGGTGGCTTCGGCTCCCGTTGAACCGGAACAAAAGAAAAGCAGCGGTCGTAGTACATTGAATCAAACTTCAGCACGCCCCAGTCGGTCAAATGTTACCCGGACGTCTAGTTCTTCTGTGCGCGCTAAAGAACAGTTCTCCCGATCAGTGTCTCTGTCGGCGGTGACGGATAAAGACGTGACTAGCGGCCTTTTGCAAGTCCAGCCCACAACCTCAGGCTTGGAATCCGAAGAAGACGAAGTGGTGGTGTCTCCAGTTCCCGTTGACTCTGAACAAAAGAAAAGCCCCGGTCCTAGTACATTGGATCAAACTTCAGGACGCCTCAGTCGGTCAAATGTTACCCGGACTTCTAGTTCTGTGCGTACAAAACGACAGTTGTCACGACCAGTCTCTTTGTCGGCAGTGACGGGTAAAGACGTGCCCAGCGGCCTTTCGCAAGTCCATTCTGCAACCTCAGGCTTGGAATCCGAAGAAGACGAGAAGGTCGTGTCCCCTGTTCCCTTGAATCAAACTTCAGGCCGACAGTTATCACGACCAACGTCTCTGTCTGTGGTGTCGGGTGACGACAAGAATACTGGCGCTGCGCGAGCTCAGCCCGCAACCACAGGCTCGGAATCTGAAGGAGACGAGGAGGCGGTGTCCTCAGTCTCAGTTCCTGTAGAACCTGCTCGGAAAAAGAGAAAGGTGGCTACCAAGAAGAAGGACGAAGATGCAATCTACAGAAATGATAATTTGCTCTCGATGAAGACGCTCCGTAACTTCCTGACTGTTACAAATCAGGATGTCAATCCCCGGGATCTCGTTCACATGCATAAGGTATTCAAAAGTATTTATATTGAAAGTTGAAATCGTTAATGACACTTACTGTTACCTTTTGCGAGTATGTCCAGGATTCTAAAACTTCGGATTTTTACATAAACAGGTTTTTAACGAAACTATGGAGAAGATTCTAACGAAGCTGTGCAAGAACGCCTCAAGAGGAATGGGAATGTTCAGTTTCCAGGAATTGAACGCAGCTTTACAGGCTGAAGGCTTGATTGGAAACGAGCCTCATGAATTGATGACAGAAATGATGGCAATGTTTACGCCGGACCAATACCGGAAGATGATGGGCTACATCGTTCCATTGGCTGGTGACGAGGACACTCCGCCTACCAAGTTCTGAGCTCAAAAGGACTTTTCACGACTCGAGAGTTGAATTTACTTCAGGTAGCTTTTCCATTTCATATTTCATTTATCACAAGCTTTGTTTTATTTATATTTTCTTTAGTATTCGAGTAGATATAGTTTTTCATCTCATGTTTTCGGTTTCTTCTTATCCAAGTTTTCAAAATTCTTATATTGATTGGCAATCGTAGAGCTGAAAGTTAAATTTAATGTTCAGTTGGTTTCATTTATAAATTATAAGTAAGTACTCTGTGAGTAGTAAAATATTCGGAATATTATTGTTTCATTACTAATATAAGCTGAAGATAAGATGAGAGCTAAAAGTTAAACTTTACTGCGGTATTTGGGTTGGATTTTACATCAATTAAAATTATAAAAAGTACTTTTGAAATTCAGCCCACCCACATATCATATGCGTGGATTTCTTGCCCAGCATGTAATTTAGAGGACCGTGATTTTTTCTATCGTCCTTTCGATTGTGAGGTCTCATAAACGTCGTGAACGTGAAGAATATTTCGCCCAGAATCTGAGCGAAATATTCTAGACCCAGACTAGCTACTGCTAAATCGAGCTCAATTGTGTGTAAGTTTGGTTTTGCTCGGGGTATTGTTTTCGAAATAGTATGTGCCAGCCAAGATCAACACAAACCTCGATTCCAGTAATTCATTTCATAAGCAGGCACGGGGGGTAAATATTGAGTAATCTGTCACGGTGAAACCACTCGCCGACTGCATGGTTTCTACAGTCGTCAGTTCGATACTTTAGCGCTTGGTTTTGGTTGATTCGTTAGTCTACTGTCTGTGACCGGATTTGATTGTCATAATAGGAGAGTTCATGTAGACGCTGTAGAATGTGGAATACATCCCTGTTTTGTAATAATTCTTCGTCGCACCCCCTGTCACTAGTCACGTAGTCAGATGCCTCGTGATATCTAGTGGTTATGACAGGAAATCATGCACCTGCTTTGATCATGGCATGATTAAAAGGTATTAATCATGGAAAGCTCGGTAAAGTGAAGATTAAAAAATTTTATATTATTTTAGATTATATTTTTTTAGCTTGACGTTTTTCAAAAATTCCATTGCCCTTTGACACGTTTAGAACATCCGATTCAATCCAAATTCAGGGGTGGCTACGAACCCCATCGCGAACGCCCATCATACGGAGCCATGCCATGTGATTCTGGCGTGCTGGACTTTCACTTCTCACTTCTACGAAATCCCTGACAAACGCATGCTTTCGACCTGTGATCCGTCGAGGTCAGATCCCACACAGGACATGGCAAGTAGTGTTAGCCGCCTAATGCATTATGCATCGAATTTCAGGCTACAATTATATTTTCTGATAAAGTTATAAGCTGCTGAAAACTTAGTTCAGTTGTTGCTATCGGCTGCTATCGTCTGGGTTTGAATGAGCTTTGGCCAGAGTTTTCATTGGATTGGAACCAACTGCGATGTAATTTTCACTTTTTTCCTGAACTTTGTACGCAACGATCACGTTCTAATTCTGTGGCTTTTCAAGATATTATTTATTGGTATTGATAATTGAATTACTGCCCTTGCCCTACCCATCGTTTCGTTATTAAACAATGGTAGTTCATTGAGGTTTGGACTCTTTCATCACCGGAATAAATATGAATTATGATTAGATATTGGACATGGATGAACAGGATGTAGGTATTGGGCGTGATATTGGGCTTCAATGTGGCATACGCCCAGGGTGATCCATATCAATCTGCCTGATGAGTAGCATCATGCTCGATTCGATTATTTAAAAAATTCAATTTTATTGCGAATCGGAATTTCGAAGAGATTCTCATTTTACTAAATATTAATATGTCATATATTCATGTTAAAAGTTTCGCATGACACTACCAGTTTTTTCAAAAAAATCTTCAGGTTCGGGAAATTTTAGCATGCATAAATGCAATTTAATTGAACAGGCACCATTACGGAAGGAAGATGCTAAAAATTTATTCTCAATTTTTTATTCATGACTATTAAATTGGCTGTAAATCCCTGAAGTAGTTGAACAGAAAATAAGTCCCAGCAGTTTCCAGCATTTGAGATGACTGCTATTGAAAATGCCATAAGTTAAGTAGTTTAGCCTTTATTCTCCTCCACTACATGATATGACTGGCGGCCTGAGCATCATTGATTTGACTACATAACTCGTCTAGGTACTCATGCTGTCAAGTTTTCCCCAAATACTTAAATTGGTAAGAGTACCAGTCATTGGCTCGACAGGTGTTTGCATTAATGCTCCTTTGTGTGTATTTACAATGAGGTGTGTGATCTTCACGCGGAGTGTTTAATCACACCACAAGAATTTGCATTAGGGCAGGCCAGACAGAAGAGCATCACAGCCGCAGCACAAAAAATTGCATGAATTACAGATAGAATTAGTGAAGTATACGGACTTTTCTTCGCAGACGATTCGACCTTAGGACAGTTCGACTTTAGCTGGATTCAATTTAGGCTAGAAGACCTGATCTAGAAGTTAGTACGGACTTATCTTTAGAAATTTGACAGCCCAGGTTTTCCTTTACGCGGCCCATCATGGGATCTTTGGATTTGGATGACCCTATACCACTTTTTAGGTATGTGTACCTACCAGAACGGCATTTCGCCGGTCACCAGTGCGTTCAGGTTTCCAACCATGACCTTTGAGGACTTTCAGTTTTGATTTGACCTTTTGGCTTTGGTTCGATCATTTTGACGGTAACAGGTTTTCCGACCTGTAAAATTGCTCGATTGCTCGCCTAGCAGGATGGGAATGAGACTTGACCTTAATTAATCATAATCATATTAGATGCTTCATCTTCCAACAAGGGGTAGATAGATACATAGGAATTTAGGACTCGGTTCGACGTTTCATTTCAATCCACATGACCTGTCCGCAAGAGCAAGACCTTTTGACCTTAAATGCTTATGATGTATAATTAGTTCAACGCTGGATAGTGTTTTTGAATTCGGAATTGCTTTCTCCTCATTTAAAGTCCAATAGACCACAAGTGAAAATAACCCAAACGAAATGTCCGACATCCGATCATGATGGCTTGCATTCTGCCTGACGCTGCTGCTGGGACTCCCGTGCCATTTGCCTTAGCTACGCTACGACAGATGCAGCTTAAGTTCAGGAGTATTTGGGTTTGCGATTGAATTTGGGAAATGCGTAAGAACTCAAAGGAAAGGGTTACACTTTGGACTGCCACAACCTCAGCACGTTCTCAACATGCAGCCTTCACGTGGACAGATGACGAGCCTCTCACAGCCTTCTTCACAATTCACAACAACCGTGTGCCTCTCCTGTCATGTACTCATACACACCCACACCCACACCGCTCATTGGACTATTCGCATGGACACGAACCGCCAAGGCAATTGTCGTTCCATCATACTACTGAAGCACTTCTAACCTAGCACTTGGAATCCCTCAATCTTCCGTCAGCCTTCCGCCACGAAGCAACCCCGCAGTCCAAGCATCAGCCATATCTTCAAAACATACACATAGACAGACATCCGAATATTCACAAAACACTAACCATTGACCCAAACATCCGAACTCCAGCAAAGGTCTCAAGTGCCTTTCCCGAGCAGATCCCTTGATAAGGAAATTTCATCCTTGAATTAAAACATTATAAATACGTGAATTCAGAAGAAGAGTGGGTAATCAATCAAAAGCAGCCAGACA